>VKOC01016425.1:0-123146 GCA_009364415.1 Spea multiplicata
TGACACGTGTGTTATTTCCATAACTGCTGCCAGGAAATCTTCATTATATTGATTATATGTTGTTATATTATATGTTATATTGTGGCATAGACACTGAAAACCTAATAAGACAAAGATCATATGAAGCCAATCACATAATCCTGAAAAGATTTCTGGGCAGAAAAAGGCTTCCCTTGGTTAGGAACAGCTTGGAACATCATGAAGAAGGTAGCTGGAGCACACCTTCCATGCTGGAAGTCTCGGACAATTGACCAAGACTTCCATTATGAATGGATGCATCCCGTTCCCAAAGGATGTGAGGCTCCATTCATGTAAAGAGAGTGCTGCTGATGGTCGGAGTCTTTAAAAACACGGATACATTCATACCAAAGAAACTTTGGAACTCCTGGAAAAAAGGGTCATCACATGAGGAAAGAGGGACATAAGAATCTGGGTCCTATGAATCAATGTGTGAGGCTGTCTTTCTGCCACAGCCTGCAAACCAAACCTGAAACAATGAGGTCATTGTGTTGTAAAGGAGGAAGACAGACACATCTTAGATCTTTTACAAAATATTTTAGCAAACAGACAGGTGAACCCAAAATATAAACACAGCTACATCATCCTATCAGTGGTCAGTTCTTCCGCATCTATGCCAAGATCCCCACTAAAAGTGCCCAGATGAGGTGGGAAACATGACACGGGGCGAATCATTCATCTTTATCGCAGTGATGTATAAACAGGTTTAAATTATTGCCGTGTTTAACCTGGGGCCCAGCACCTGCTCTTAAGAAATCAAAGAAGCATTCCTAAATATTACGCAGCCGAGTGAATTCAGTTACAGGCGTACCTATCTTTAAGGACACCCGCACGTAAGGACATAGTCACAGCACAACCCTTCCCCTGTTTACGTACGCTCGCTTTGACGCCAGCGCGTTGGGATGTTTTTTGGGGCATTTCGCGGTGGAAATGACCTGATGATTGAAGTGCAGTCAATGCACTGATAAGTGAAAAAAGATTTTACATACATTCGCTGGACCCGCCGTGTACATTATTGCGGTCTGTGTCTGTGTATTTGCAATCACTATGAGTATATTTTGAACTTGGAGTAGGGAGTTCTATAACTTGCCAGCACAGGATGATAGGGATCTGCAGCAAGAATATCTAACCCTGCCCGCCATTTCACTCTAATCTAACTTCCATCACTTTTTGCATCAGTGCTCCTCTCCGCCACCTTCAATTTGAATCCGTCCATCCTATTCTCTCTACCCTTGCAGGGTCGTAACTTCTATTTGGCCGCCCTGAAGCATGCATACATACATACACAGAGTGAACTTTCTAATCTAAATGTTTATTGGAATTTTGTAATCTCAGGAAGATTAGGTACAATGCAAAATGCTACAGAAAGGAAAAAGAAATCTCTAATGTGCTATATAAATATATAACTGGGAGATACTGGTATGGGTATAATTAGGAGTGTAAAGTATACTGCCTTATGCATACTAATAGAAAAGGGTGACAACCAATGACACTTCTCCGGTCACGTAAGAGTACTTCCTCTGGCTACTTATTTTCATAATGCACATAATATTTTTCCTACAATACAAGTGCATTGAGGTAAATGTGAGAAGGTAACTGTTACATAGGTTTATCTATAGTAAAATGTATAACATTTACATATAAGCACTAATGCAGCCGAAGGAAGGACGAAAAAAAAAAGAAGTCTACCTCTTTGGAACCTTCTCAATAGGCTGTATATTCTGCGGCGGCACACGGTACGCAGATCCAAAGAGCTCCACCACCCTGGGATAGTCAGACTGTTCAACACAGAACATTCAGTATGCACTACAAGTTAAAATATAAGGCTTTCAGGAAATCCCATTGCATTATCTATGCCTTATCCAGGGGAAATCCAGACTCTGATTCTGGTGTAGAAAAATGGTCCTATTACCATAAGAACCAATGGGCTGGTCCTGCTGATTGGCCGCTACGATGGTTGGTTTGCAAGGAAAGAAGAGCCCGTGATGCCATCATTTTACTGAACGCAGAATAAAAAGGCTTAACAAAGGATGCATTCAGAATTAAAAACATGTCAATGGGGTATGAAAATAGTCTTGAAGTTTTTGCTTGACCTTACATGATAACAAGTCACCCCAGAAACATCTGGAAAATAACCACTCTTCTCTGTATTCTTTGCTGATAAAGGGATTGCGATTTGCTTATTAATTGCATGCAAAAACAAGCCACATCTGTTAGCCATTATCAAAAAGGGAGCCAAAATGAATAAATTCCTTTACCATTTGTATTTTTTTAATTCATAATTTATGCCATCCGTGCCTCATTACCCCTGTATCTTTCTGATATATTTTAATAGGGAAATCTGTATTGTCGATTGAGCCTTTGGCAAACGGTAAAGGACCGATCTCAAGCCATGTTTTGAAGTCTCACTCTGTTCTGAAGAGCTTGTGATTGCATTGACGGCAGTGAAGTAGGGTCATGCACAGTTGAGGTCCCTCAAGAAAACTTTGTAGGTCACTGACATACCGTAATTGGTTCCCACCCACCTGCCATCACAAAAATGGAAAAATAACTATGCAAATCAATCTCAAAGTACAGCAAAATGGCCAACATAACAAATGTACACAGCTTTACATCTTACTGAAACCAGCAATGAAGGTTAAGAACTCTCAATTCACCCAAGCTCAAAACATTCACTTGCTGTAGGAACAATTGGATCAATACAAGTAGACCGTGCCGGTTATCCAGAGAAGGCAGACTAACTTTTAAAGTAAACGTTGGTTTTGTTAAGATTTAGGGGGAATTCTAGACGTGGAACGAGTCTCAGATGACTTACTCTTCCTGGGTCTCCTAACACTGCATACTGTCACAAGCACCTACGTGATCAGATTTGCGTAGCGTTTTTTTTCTTTCTTAAGATAAAGATTTCAAACGGATGCTCAAAGTGATTAGCCTAACCTATATATTCTGAGAACTGTCATGTTTGTACTATTGTCTATAGCAGAAATCAACTGGGTCACACATGGCGGTCTACATATCCCTGGCAAACAAGCTTATAACCAGATGTTTGCTATGAATGTTGCTCTGATCAATCAAATAAGAAAAAAGCTGTATATACGGTCGTCTAAATTCATAAAGCAATATACTAATATTTATATATTACACACACACACACACACACGTTCTCAGGACCTGCTTAATTATCCCGCTCGTTGAGGGTCTCATCTGATTGGTTGCTGATTGGTATTGATTGGGTTGAAGCAGCTTTTGAGAGGGAAGGCGAGGAGAAGGGAGAGATAGTCAGGAAAGTAATTAGATAATTCCGGCGGTGCTACAAGCTGTTGCCACTTTCAGCTTCTATTATATACGCTTCATAATTATAGTATAGAATATCTTTTGCATGTATTTATGATCCAAAAAGTATATTGCAAACTCTTCTGAGGTTATAATTGGGAAGGTAGGTATCTGATTTATGCATATGGGCTTCAATTTTAATTTTCAAGTTCAAGAATTGCAATCATTTAACTTAACCATCAAACTGTGCATTCAGGATAACCCTAGATTCAGCGGACTCCTTTTCCACAAGAGTCCACATATAGGATATTATCTTGGTCTACACTCGTGAAGAATCCAACCATAAAGTAAATGAGTTTATTAAACAAAAGACGCAGTTAGTAAAACTAAAAGGTGAAAGAGCTATTAGTTGCAGGAAGACACAGCGTGGTGAGGCGAAGAGGACTCAAAGAGACCAACAGATGCCTACTACATGCAAATAATACTGAAACTGCGCGACCTTGTGACCTGTCACTGTGGCTTCTCAGTAGTGTGGTTAGTAATTTATACATGTGCCTCCGTATAATGTCACCGCAAACATTCTCCGTGAGCTACAGGGACAACCAGTAGCCTTAATGGCAGGGTAACCAAACGTTATGGAGATAAACCTCCCGCGCAGAACTCTGTTAAAGGAGTAGTCGTATTAATGAGAGCATATTAAACACCCCCCTTCTCTCACAATCATTTCTAGAACTTTTTTGTAGCCGTGGGTGTGCATTTCACGTAAGTAAGGCTTATAACGGCTATATGTATAATTAATAATAGTAATTGGTTGTAATTACTGACTTATACCTCCATCCTACTAAGGCTACCAGATCCAGCAAACAAAAAGGAAAGTAACTTAATGGTGGCAAGTATACTCCAGCAGTCTCCTGCCTGCACCTCACTCCACGAGCCTGGGCCGTTTCAGTGCAAGCGTTTTAGCGTGTAGAAGTCTATCTGTTACATGCAAACATTGGAACCGAAGCTTCCACTATACATGTGAACAAGAAATGACGCAACATTGGCATTCGCTATATGATCTGTATGTGTGGAGGGCAACAGAGGGGCTTCTTCCATAGGTGCCATTTGTTTGTCCAAATATGCTCTTAGGGTGCTTAAGTTACATGTGCGACGTTTCACTGGTGCACTTCTACAGGCTGCAAATTAGTACAAAAGAAATAAAATTGGAAATGTAATGAAAACTAGAGAGTTACACTCAAGGCTGGGGGTTATAGATGAAGGTTGAGGAATGAGAAATATGAATTCTCAGGTGCTAAAGCTGGTATGTGGCAGAGGTAAAAATAAAAAATAAATAAATAGAAAATGATTTGTAGAAAGAAACTACAGTAGTCAGCAGAGCAATAAAAAAAATGGCATTTTGTTTTAATCACTGGGGAAACAAGTGTTCCCAGAAATTTATTAACCACATGCAAGAAAGCTGCTTGCAAATGCCACCTTCTAAATATGTAAGAAAGGACGTAGTGCCGGCAGCTTAATTCATCCTTATATCAGATACAGGAAAATATCAGGGCTGTGTAAAGCACCAAGATGATTAGTAGCATTGTACAGTAACTGGTTTATAATGTCACAAAGATGCAAATCGCACCAAATTGGTATTGGACCGGTGGCAATGTAACAAGATGCCAACAGCCAAACTGGCATTATTTCAATAATTTCCTCTAGTCATATAATTCTGAGCAATAAAACATGTCCCTTCATTATACAAGTGATTAAAAGTACCGGCATACCGTGCTGCATTTCCATACCCACTCATTTTCAATGGGGAAAATTATTATTATTGTATCGATTTTTCCTCTTTATATTTTGAGTAAAAGGTATTTCATTATTACAGAGCAACTTAGCTGAAACGTTCTATTCACAAATGCAGTTTATTTACTGCTAAATATATTTCTAAATGTATCCAGTATGTACATTTGTGTATATGTATATATATATATTTTTGTAGACGGGAAGTTATTCATTTTGCGCAATTTGTTTTTTTCTCCCTTCAGAGTGGAGGGGGCTGACCATGGAATTTCCGAACAAACAGCTTGGGTTGCTGTAAAATTGGGAATTCTATCTTTAAGCGAAATTGCAGAACTATAAAAATAAAAGATAATAATAATATATATGGTTAAGAGTTAGTTTCCCAGAATTATACATTTTGAGCATTGGACACGTAACAGAAATATTACGTATGTTATTCCCTTTTACATATCACGGCATCTATGATGCACCTTTATAATTATTTACTCCATCTCGTAACTGTACTTTAATGAGCTTGGACGATTAAGGCTCAGCCTTCCCATTGTTTATCATAAAGTAACATGAAACAGAGATAACAGACAAACTCTATACAAAAGACGCGATGTACGGGAGTCAAAAATAAATACCGGACTAAAAACACCCGCATTGCCATGCAATAACTGCAACGATGAGTGTTTGGCATATTTGTAATGCACATCATTATCTTAGGTCTGGCTAATGGAAGAGTTTGCAATAACTGATGGCCAAGGTTGGACGTCGACCACTGAACAGTAAGTTCATAGTAACTCTTTCTCCTCTTAGTCCTCCATTTTGCATTTGAGGACCCATTTCCACCTTCTAGCTCTCGATCACGTAACCCCCCTCCATTCGCTGCTGTTCCATCGGCAGCATCAGGGATGAGAGTAAACGCAGGGATCTATGTAATCCGTCAAGCAGAGGAAACAAATGAAGTGTTCTTTGGAATGGCAATGTGTTTTTTGGACAGAATAAGCAGTGCTGGTGTTTCAAGGAAAATATATTAACACAGAGACTTTTTTTAAACACTAGCTGTCAGTGTGGATTGTGGATGAGCAGGAAGATACAAGATTAATGTATCTCTTCCTGGCTCACATGATTCAGATAGCGTCTTAAACCGAACTGCAAAGTTGACTCTTTTGGGAAGAGCATTATAACGAAAGAGCCTTTCTGCAAAACAGTTAATGTCTTTATAACAAAAAACACCAGCTCCACATAGTAAGCTTGGCTCGTTGCACAGGAACGGCGGCCAAATTGTGTATCTAACCGCTCATGCCAGTTGAGGATAATGGGAGTCCTTGTGCAATAGGACAGAAAGAGGGTAGGCAAAACTGATGTATTTTGGACACGTTTAATACCTTGTGCAACATATTTAAAATACTTAATGTACACTTTACAAAACGACATATCTATCCGGCTTATTTTATATTGTACTGAGTACTGAGAAGAAGGCAGGTGTGAAAAATGACACATTAATGAGTAAAATGACACAGTGAGTAAACAGAAGAAAATTCTACATCAAATGACGGTAATATTTGGTGTGGCCACCCTCTGCCTTTAACCAAGGAGATGCTAATAATCATTCAACTTAATATGTAGGTTGAAACATAATTCTTATCTGAAACAGAAAGAGCCGTGTAAGAGGAATAAAACTAGGGTGAGGTTGATGAAGACAGTTCAACGTCAAGCCATACACCATGTCAAGGCAGAGCACAGTGTCGATACCCCTTCAGAAAGGTCTTTTCCCAGCCGGGTGTATTGTCCAAGTTCTTGTAAAGAAGATATCTACTGTACAGAGAAGTCTGGTCAAAAGACTTCTTTATGGAAGACTTAGGACCAAAAACCCACACCTCTGATGTGCAAACAAGGACAAGCAACTCAAATATTCTACAAAACACAGAAATTGGGGTGCAGAAAAATGGCACCAGGTGCTCTTGGCTGATGAGTCAAAATTTTAAATATTTGGCCATAGCAGAGGCAAAGGGCAGGAGCGAAGCCAAGTTTGGGGCTGTTTGGGGATCTGGTCGGAATTAATGGTCTCCTCAATGCTGAGAAGTTCAGGCAGATACTTATGCATCATGCAATAGCATCAACGAGGCATCTGATTGGCCCCAAACCTATTCTGAAAAAAAATACAGCCAAAGTCATTAAGAACAATCTTCACCATAAAGAAGAACAAAGAGTCTTGGGAAAGGACGATATCCCCCCCCTCCTGAACCCTAATATATTATCAACATTGAGTCTGTCAGAGATTACATGAAAAGAGAAAAGTAACTGAGGCTGCCTAAATCCTGTGAATATATAATTCCCCAAAATGTTTGGAACAACCTCAAAGACCTGCGTGCAAGTGCACCTAGAAGAATTGATTCTGGTTGGCAAAGGGTGGACAATCAAACATTGATTTGAGTTTTTTCTGTTTGATAAACTATTAAGATACATATTTTTTGAAAGCATTCTTACTTTACATCCTTTTTACACCTGCCTAAAACTTTTGCACTGTACTGTGTATATATACACACATACACAGATTGGATGGAGCAGCAATACCATTAAAATATATTTAACTTGTCTTCCACCTAATTTTAGATATTCTTAATGAGGTCTTCGTTTGCATTGTATTATCGTCATCTATAGTTTTGTAGCAGTCTTTTCATAAAACCAAATAAAAACAATAGTTAAAGACGGGAAGTTTAAATAATTCACCCCTTTTACTGCAGCTATTTTTAACTCGGTGGATAAAATCATTTTTCAGGCCAGCACAGCATTTAATCAACATGTACAGCTTGTTAGTGTTACAGGCGACATAGAGAGGAAACCTCAGGGCAGCTGAGTGAAAAAATTATTTCCTCTGTCACTAGAATATAACAGCCAGCGTGCAGTAATTGCAGTGGGAATTGCTTCATTCGAGAGTCAATGTATTCTATGTTTGACCTCAGTTTTTCAGTTAGGGCAGGTTTTTTCTTCTTCATACAGATATATATAATATATATATTTTTTATTATATATCTATATATATATTTATATATATAAATAATATATATATTAATATTATAAAAAATATATAATAACATAATATATATATATATAAATATAATATTATATATATTAATGCTTTTCAGTGAAAATGTGTGTTTGTTGTCATAGTAAGAAATGCATAAAAAGAAGCAGCTTTATCTTCCACTGCTGCTCAAGGAGACCTTTCCAATTATGATTTGAATTATTAGCGGTGCCCTTGGGGGATAAACATATGTTTTTGTCAAGTGAAACAGATATTTTACATTTTTAAAATATTAACCTGTATTCATAGACAGGCGGTGGCAGAAATACACTCTTTCAGCTGCAACAGTAACCGCACCATTTCTAAATATTAACTCAAGGTATTGAGCGTAATGTAATACAGTAGAGGTAATAGAGAAAGTGAAATATATACGATTCATACATGAGACCGTAAAATTGTTCTTGCATGTAGGAGGTTACAGCAAAGACTAGTAAGAGGTTTTATACTTAACCTAATGAGTGAAGAAATGTACAAACATCTAATGCTGGCGTTCCCAAGATATCCCAAACACATTCATAAACAGAATTTGATCAGATAGTGAGGGCAGCGCAGCTAGTTCGAGGATGTAGGGGATGTCCAGCTATCTGCCCTGTGTAGTGCCAGCGAGATACAGAGGATAATCAGGCTTCTGGAAATCTACGAGGGAACAGGGACAGAGGAAACGGGAAGAAGGTCGCATGTTTCTTATCACTCAGCGAGAGGAGAAACGGTTACTTACGTGAAGAGCACAGGCCTTGGCTTTAATATTTTATGGCTACAGATAAAGATATGGGGAAACAAGCCCTGATAGACAAACAGGGCCCAGAGCGTGATAATGGTAACAGAGCTCTTAAAGTACGGTACATGTGGAAAATCCACAATCACAACTGAAATAATAAATTGGTGAAACTGCAAAAAGGAGGAAAACCTGCTGAAATATAGAATGAGGAGCAATATAATATCAGACAGAAGAGAAATGGATGTGGTATATCGTTTGCATCATATTTACAAGCACCCAGAAGTCTCTTTGGGGCACGTGTTATTTTATTGGAGATGAGAGAAGATCAGTATTTATACATAACCACTGTAAAAACTGAAACAAGTGGAAAAAAAAACATTTACAAGCAGTTAGTTCATCCTAATGAGTTTGCCACCAGGGTTTATAGAACTACTGGTAAAAATACCAGCTAGGTGGTAGCCGTCTACGAAAAATTGCCAAAAAGCTGTAGTTTCCATCATAAAGAATCTAGAAGGCTAAAAGCACAGGTTCCTGCTGTAGTTTGAGAATTATGTTATTCATCGCATAAAGTATGTCTTGGTCCTCTGCTCCATGGAAGGCAAGTGATGCAGCTGGTATCTTCAATGAGTCCTTCTTAAAACAATTGTGAAATTCTCACATTTTTGTAAGAAATAGTGACCAATATAAAAATGAAACTAACGTGCTATTTCACTTAAAGGAAAATAAAGGTCTATTAAGTTCAACCAATTCAAGATGCCTCTAACTGATCCAGCTCAAGGTAAAAAAAACTCACACTTGATGACTTTTTATTGTAATTCCAAAAAAGAATGAATTAATTAAAAAACACCACAATACCTGCAGTCACCACTAGAGGAGGGCAAACATATTCACAAGCATGGCATAAAGTAGCACTTTCCACCCCATGTCATGTGTGATGATGTCAGCAAGTATGAACTTGTGGTTTCTGACCACTTTTGCAGGGATGGCAAAAAAGGGCAAAATCGTGAGACACAAATTCCCATTATTTGCCTAGCTATAGTCACCATGTCGATAAGCAGAACATTCCAGAGCTTTAGGGTCCTTGCTATAAGGAGTATTCTTCTCAATGTAAGATGTGGCTTATCTATTAGTAATCGTAAGTGGCATCTTACTATGTCCGTCTTCACATTAGTAGACTGATTTTCATTTCTTCACCTGGTTTTAATAAATATAATAAAAGCTAATACAGAGTGCCAGGGTTTCTATGCCAATCTCAGGGCAAAATAGGCAGCTTTAGAGGCACATATCTCTCTGACTATGCCACCAAAGACAGGGTGTTGTGTTGTAGGGGCTACTTAGCAGTCGGGGTCCTGGCTGCCACTACACCTTGTAATTATGCCAGTTAAAAAAGAAAAACACCGGTCTAAGCAAAATATCCTGGGTCAAACACCAACAGTCAATGAACTATGACCCATAATGTCTGACCATGCCTGTGTGCGTTTGTAAGTAGATACACAGATATATCTATTTTCAGTTCCACACATTTTCAAGAACCCTGTTGTTTAGAGACACAGAAGTGTCCTGACTGATCGTCCTGAACCGCTCTGAGAAGATCCTGAAAACCTGCACTGTTGTTCGTCGCTGGACCTCACATGCAACCAACTTTGGCTTGGGGTCTGATTGTGGATACCCTTTAGTCACATACATCTGTTGGTCATGACCCAAGTCACACAACAAACCACATTAATAAAGCATGCTTTCTTTGTGACTAAGGGAAATCTCCTACAGTCTAAACTAGTTCAAGCATGAAGGGTGTACGTCATGTGTCCTTGAGGCATGCATCTTAGAGCAGTTTATTAGTTTGCTGTGTACTGTTCAAGGAAGCCAAACATGTGCCTTAAGGTATTCTACAGTGGCAGTACTGCAGGACTCAAACACCAGAGTCTGAGCGTAGTTGGGGTTCAGAGACATTCAAGTGAAGGCTACACGTCCACAACAAAACGTTTAGGGGAAAAAAAACAAAAAAAAAAACACTTAAATGCATCATATATAAATTTCAGGGTTCTCTCCTAAATTTTTCAAATCACTGTACAGCAAAACACTATTGCCAGCGATCAGGACCCTGATCAGAGGAGCTTATATTTAACAACACAGTTTAGGCTGATAAAACATGTTTATTAAACACCTTAAATGCTTAGCTCTCCGAGAGGAGTTTAAAAGAAATGTCTTGCTATTGCAGACACAATTTGAAAGAGGAATAGGTGTATTACGCCTACATAATGTATAGACATAGCATCCACTCCTCTGGGGTCAGCGTAGGAGGGAAATGCCCTCTCTGCAACTTCTCCCTCTGCCCACAGTCCAGACACATCGCCCAGCTGGGGAGTCCAGTCTGCAATTAGAACAACTTATCCAGAGAGGACAGAGATATCTTGTTTAGTAATGAGGAAAAAATGCTGGAAAGGGGGGTGGGCTGGGGGGATGAAGGGAAGATGGTCTGGAAAACACAAACATCTTGGGATGAGAAGGGCAAAGGGAAATGATGAGCGAGCCCAGCAGAGGAAGTTTACTGCAGGGAGTTGTGTGTGCGCAGTGACAGCACGTCCGCAGGTGAGGAACGATGGACCCTCCTGGGGCTAGTTAAAAAAGCCTTGTGCCAAGAGACAAAAATATAAACCATTTACAGATTATTAGATTACGGCATTCCATCAACCGACAGGAGCACAGAAAGCTGATAGCAAGGCTCAAAAGAATAAACTAAAAGGATGTGTACTGATGCATTAAAATGATGCTGTTTCAGTGCGTTCCGTGCAACGTACACTACTGTTCAAAAGTTTGGGGTCACTTACAAAATTTCCTTGTACAGAGGCCCTTTATTACTCCCAACACTCCTGTGTTCCAATGGCACATTGTGTTCACTTAACCAAGTTAAGTTTAAAAGGCGAATTGATAAATAGTGAACCTTTTTCCAAGTATGTTACCACAGTTAGAAATTTCCTGGTTTTCCAGGAAACCAGCTAAGCCTTTGAACGTTAGTGTATTTGTATTGGGTGATACACCAATGGTAACGATTGGCATTAAACCTCAAGTGCTTTACAGACACAGAAGGCTACGCAACAATTTAAATGAACCGTGAAACGCTTCTGCTGTCCCTTTCTCTGTGTTTTTCAGATCTCTTCCCTTTTAGCGTCGATGGTATGTAAGGGGGTTCAGCAGGCTACAGTGACACTGGCACAGACCGATACCAGCGGCCTCTCAAAGTGACTAGATCAAAGTCACTAAAAGGAAGGTACGTCTCCAGCAGCAGCTGAACTATATCTCCAATGATGCCGAGCTAAATGTCTGTTCCAGGATCAAAGCAAACAGTTAAGTTCTACATTTTAGACAGGGCACACGAATTCAACGTGTTATTTAAATGTTATACATTTTGGGGCACTATGTGCATATTGGATGGTAACCTGCAAACTAACTGTAACTCCAATGTTAGCCCCTCGAGCCGTGCCTACACATAATTCACAAGATATGGACAGCAGTTGGTATTTGTACCCCTAGCAGTCCTTCCCACTTGTCCAGGCAGGATGAGTTGCCTTAAGGATAATATTCATATATATTAAAATGGTTTAAAATACCGCTTTAAGGCTTTAGTTGAACATTCCAAACTAGTGCTACAGTTTTCTGGGCTTGTTGCTAGAGAAAGAGTACTGCATCGTAAACATTGCACGGGCAAGACAGGAGAAGCGCACAGCAATCATCGCTCGCCTCCCAAATGATCACCATACATCCCCGCACTCAGTAAACTCATCCATACATTCACGTGTTTTTTACATTTTATATAATTACGTCTCAGAAATTAATGTGAGAGGTTGGGGGGGGGACGGGCTCTATGCTGTGGAGTCAATTACAGGAAGATAAATTTCCTTCTTGAGGAGCTGTCAGAGCTGAAACAGCTTCGCTCCTCGCTGAAGTGGAAGCTTCGGGTCATGCTTGGTTTACTTGAAACAATGCCATCACCTAAAGCTGCTGATCTTATCAGTGTGTCTCAGACTGCCGCAGATGTGCAGCGTGGCACTGCCTGAAGTTACGACACCTGGACCCGCGCCAGCTACAGAAACAAGACGCTCTCTTCCCTGCTTGCTTGGAAAAGTACGAGGTACAAACTGTGATGGTTGCCAAGGGATGTATCCAAAAGGCCAAGGACATGAGCTGGACACACGGGCTCATCCATAAACTGATGCCGAAGTTTATAATGAAAACAGGCAATTGGCACCCTGTGTATCCAGATGTACCTAGCGAGTGAACGGCGTGTTTGTGACCAGTAGCAGCCATAAGATAACCCCTTACATTAAACACCACTGCCTTAAACAGAGGCCTTGGGAGCATTGTGGGCTTTAGTAGTTTATGTATATATAATCTTGAAATGCAAAAAAACTGGAGCACGCATGGAACTTTTCACAAAATCGATGCTTATCGTGACAAAATGAAATACTTTTCGGGTCATATTTGAAAACAGACCTCTATATCAAGATATATACATATCATAAAGTTAAAACACGGCCGTTCATTAACCAGGTTTAGTCCTATATTTGTTTAAAGCAATGGAGACGTAAGATATAGTTTGGGAATCACTCCATGCATTTCCAAGGGGACAAAAATCATAATTTAACAGGGACACTAACCTACCATATGCATTAAAGATAAAATACTTTTATTAATGCCTGGAGTGTCCTAGTCTAAATGGTAATTATGGAGGCTAACCATTTGGCAAACAATGGGTTAATGGAAAGCCACATATTTTACACATTAGATTAACTTAAAAAAGAGGTTCCTATGGGAGTTCAAGAGGGTTCCATCCAGATTCATGTTGATCTTTCTCATGCAACTCCTGCTTAATGTCCACATTCTCATCAGGCTGTGATTTCTATGTGTAGCACCTGGACAGCTCAACCATCCGCCAGACATGCGGCTCAGGACTCTAGAGATCATGGCTCAACCTAACATGAGGCTTTAGAACCATTTTAAGAGAAACCCGAACAGGTGTGGATAAGCGAGACATAGACGGACCCCACAGTTGAATGCTGAGTGAAAAAAGGGAATCTTCAATAAAAATGGGTTATCGACTAGTTTGTATGTTTTGGATATTTGGCCAATGTGCAAAATAATAGAATAAAAAAGTAAGATAGGCATGGATCAGTAAGTATTTTGGTTACTTAATAAGATAAAAGTACTTTGTTGTGTTTAAACATATCCCAGAAACAGCAAAACAAGCGCTGGTCCTAAACACAGAGTTATTGTACTGGTTAAGAAACAACTAGCTGTAAATCCTTCCAGACACACAGACAATCAAATCAAGAGGCTAGTAACTCTTTCATATGGATCGTGTCCTGGAATTAGAAACCTTTTTTTTTTAATAAAAAGAATGGCATCCACCCTTAGGTGGACACAATATGTAAGTAAGTGGCTGGCTACCACTGCATACAGGAGAAATAGTTTGTGTTGGCTATGGGCGACACAAGCCCAAGGGAGAGAAGGAATTTGATTACTCTAGCTGACTAAAGGTCTTCATAGAAAAATGTTTAATCAGCAAACATCAAAGTCGGAGCTCTAGAGTTTCTCTGCCTAATAAAGGAGCGATGCCTTTGAGTCTGGGTCGGTAATGATGGTGCTGAGAAGAAGGCTTGGTGTTGGCAAGTTGCTGCTTTGTGGTCTGCTAACAGATTGAGGGAGGCTTCTGCCAGTGTAACAGGAGCTGACCTAAGAGCCGGAGCCTAACACTAACAAGCTGCACAGGAGGGACTGCTCAGGAAGGGTAGAGAGATGCTGTTACTGCATTTCTTCCAAAAAAGTGCATTCTGGGACTCAAAGTTTTGTAGTTGAATTGCGTTCTATAGGATGAGACTCTTGTAAACAGCTTATTGACTTTTAGTGCAAAGAGACATGACCCTGGTGCTGCGTGTAGACGAAGCATGGGTTTGGCCTCATCATCTCGTGTTCAATCTGACAAATATTTCTAAAGTTTGTCACAGTTTTGTAACAGACTCAGCAGTCAGTACCAGCCTCAGAGAATCCGTGGGTGAGGGCTGCGATGGGGGGAACCCTGGGGGCCCCCTACATGAACAGGCAAAGATGCATCACACCTGGCTGAGAAGCGTCAGCGCACTGGATGGCAGCCAACGCAAACTGGCAGAGTACCAGCTAAAGCGACCATTAATAAGAGAGCTGTCACTCTCAGGTTGCAGGCTTCTTTTAGTATTCCCTAAGGCAGAGGATTACCTGTTGATGCTCTTCTATCACCTTCCAAGTATAGAACTGGGTTGTAAAGCCACTCACACAAACTATTTTCCTAGAAATGCTAACACAATAACGTTTGTTATGTTATTTCCTCATATGATATATATATTGTTTCATAATTCTGAAAATTCAAGGACTCTATAATAGAGCAGAAATATTACATGACTCTAACAAAGCAAACAGGCAAGCATGGTATCAGAGAAAGATTGAGAACATTCAATACAGTATAAGCCACGACATGATTGGGTCATACCTGATGACTTAGGAAAAAACCTAGGTGTCATCACACGCGCTACTGAAGGGGGTTAACCCCTTGACTGTATTTGCTTCAGTAAAGCTGAAGCGTCCCTCTGAGCAGCATTAGGTTGGGGAGAGGGTAAGGCTGAGAAGGGTTAAGACCCCTCAGGACAATATTTGCTAAGGTTCATACAGCTGCCGATTAAGTTTGTACGCTGGAGGCACGGAGTGGTCTTTGTCGGGACTTGTTGCACCAACAGCGCTAGATAAGCAATCCTAGAGGATCGATACACGAGTCTCCATACAGTGTGTTCACATTCCTTTTCCACTCCGCAGTCATCTGCCGCTTTATCCTGGAGCACATTGTGAAGTTCAGATGGTTTCAGGTCGCATCACACCTGCACAGGCAGGCCCCTCTTATTTCTCCGGGGAAGAGTGGGTATTATAAACGGATACCGAATGAAAACGTACCGACCTGCGCACGATCTTTTCTGTGCGACACACGCACAGGTTTCAGCTGCTTCTAACAATTGTTGTTTGGCAGGTTAACGCCCCAACGTACATGTATCAAAATGATATCTTTCAGATAATTTAAGCTGCTTAGCAGCACAAAACAAATACATTCTCGTTAGCAACATACTTTCATGTGATCGCTTATGGTTTTGTCAAGGAATTTCAGTCACGTTATACAAAGTCATCAAGTTTCCTGTAATTAGGGTTTCATTTACCTACTAGGGACGGCGGGTCACTGGGTGAAAAAGAGTTAAACCGAAAAAGGAAAAAAAATGATAGCCGCACACAATATTGAACGAAAACTCATCCTCGGGCCAGAGACATCCCCCCCCCTGCTCCCCATATTTTGCTTTTAGGAAGTGGTGTCTCACCCCATAAGCTGAGGTATTAATCACACAATGTCTGGTTTTAATCCACACGCTCCCAGTCCTGAACGGATGGTTATCTGGGGAAAGAGTATTCCCCTTAATCTCACTCCATAGCCAAGAAAGCTGAAAATGAAAAAAACAGATCCGAGCAGCAGTCAGGCAGTGTGTTCGGTCAGATGCTGCCTCGGGGAGGGCCTTCTGCAGATCAGGCTTTTTTTTTTTTTAAAACAAAATATTGACTTTAACAACCTAGAACCGAAGCCATGAGCAGTCATTACACAGTCCCTCCTACTGAATAAAAAGCAGTACAGAAGTTGCAATGGTCCTATTTTAAGATTAAGGCTGGAAAAAAAAGTGTCCAGTGACATTCTCTCCGCTACAACCGATCTGTTCACCGCAAAAGTGCAGATTGTGACCTCAACAATCCCCTTGACATTGCAGCAGAATATTGCAATATGTTCGAGAAACGATCTTAGGCAACGATGCCGTTAGGCCTGTCACTTTATCGCACAATGTTTTAGGTACTATTAAAAAGTGAACTTCTGCCCGGCCATCAGACCTGTAATATCTGAACAGTAAAGGAGGTCACAGCAAGCCATAAAGTCATAAACCCAATATAGTTTATTATAAATATGAGTGCAGGAATGTGGGCAACTTATTGATGCCTACGCCCATACTTTAATCAGAATCTGCCCCTATACACAACAGGTTTATATAATTGATTACAGGTATTGGTAATTGAAAAGGATTAACTTTTTGTTCTCAGGTTAAAGACGCGATAAAATAACCAAACAAAATTGGCCAGTGAGATGCAGAATAATAGCAATAATAATAAAAAAGTTGGAAAGTAACACAAGTATACACACTAGGGAGGGAGCAAAAGTACACTTTAATAAGAAGTATAAGAAGTCATCATTGGATAGAAAGAAGTGAGCAGTGTCTAAACATTTGCCAGCATACAAGCAACATCTCCTCGTTTTATGGCATGTCACCCAAAAGGGGGGACACGTCTAGTGTTTCTTTGAAATTTAAGTATTCCTGAGTAGTTCACTCCTGCCAAGTCTTACTCATTCTGAGTGATTCTCATTCATTCACAGCATCAATGGATTGCAGACTTTTATTACAGTCACACTTCTTTAAGTTAGAAGTATTCTTTTTCCTCCTTGTGTTATGTATTTATGGTGATACGACAGAGCGGAAAATAATCAAACACTAGATCTTGGTTAGCAGCCATAAGTTGCGGACTTGCAGAGGGGACACATTTGCAGTGAGGCACCATGG
Organism: Spea multiplicata; assembly: GCA_009364415.1. Taxonomy (NCBI): domain Eukaryota; kingdom Metazoa; phylum Chordata; class Amphibia; order Anura; family Pelobatidae; genus Spea; species Spea multiplicata. The sequence goes on from VKOC01016425.1 coordinate 17,537, forward strand.
AGTCCCTTTTGCTTGTCTCAAATACATAGTAAGATAGCTCATCAAACTCTTGGAGGCAATATAAGATGCCAGTTGTAGCCAATGCTACAAATCCCTGAACATTGCAGCAAAGCAACGAATTCAGCCAGCTCAACACATGAGGGAATAAGTGATTTTAAAAAAAAGAAAAAAAAATCCCTTTCTGTAAGTTCACACACAGTTTCTGCTTCTCTCTAGTCAGCTATTTATCACTTTCCTCTTAGGGGAAAAAAAAAAGAAAAAAAGGAGAAAAAAAGGAGAAAAAAAGCCCTGGCAGATATCCTGGATGAGAGTTCTGTGGTGGATGAAGAGGGTGAGTGGAGGGGGGGGTATGCATGATGCAAACCATTTGGAGCGAAGTGAGAAACGCTGCCAATACAAGCTGCTCTATTCAAACAAGGAAGTGATGGGACATACAGAATGCCAGAAAATTGCACACACAATGTAAGCAAAGACACACACAGAGTAGACATACACAAGGCACGCAAACAGAGCAGCACACACGTGCATGTGTCCACACACACACTTCTCCAGCAGAGACATAGATTTCTACCCTGAAGTAGTTGGATGTTTGCAGGAAAAAGGTCAATATTTTCCCCTCACACACTCAATGAGGTAATAGTGTTCACTGCACATAAAATACTTCCCATGAATAAGGGAGATGAGGCAAGGGGAGGGGGCACATTGTGAGATTCCAAAGATAAAGCAAAAGGTCTCTGCCCCAGCACTGACCTTGTCTGAGGTCTTCTCAACGTAGCATGGCTCCTGAGGGGCAGCGAGAAGGGGGACAAAACCAGAGAGGAGTCGATCTTCTTCCAGGATAAGAAGTGAAAGGTCATCATCTGGGTCCTTATAAAGAGGGATTTCAGACTGGTTTACGGAGGTCAGCGTGTTACAGAATTCTGCCAGAACACCCCATATGTCAAGCGCTGGCCTACAGAAAAGACAAAAAAAAAAAACATTTAAGGCATCACCGTAAAACTGTTTTTGGTCTCAAAGATCATATGTGGAGGGACTGTCACGGTTAGTCAACCGTACTTAGCCACTGGGAAAACGGCATGACCTAAATTATGCCGCCCAGATTAAATTCCCATATATTCCGCACTGATGCATGTTGAAAGAAACACGAGCTATAGAAACTGTGTACCAACACATGTTGGTTATACACAACGATTCATACTCAATGCACCAGTCATACGTGTAAATTCAACACGGAGCAGTGAATAAAAGTCTATGCAGCATTCAAGATTCCAATTAGTGAATTTTGCCAACAGATATATTGTCCCTTTTTGCTTTATTGTACAGAACATGACTTGCTCTTTTTAAAAAACAAAACAAAAAGATTGAGGTACATACAATGTATACAGAAAAAAACTAAATGTGAGTTTACAGGAGATTAAAGATGTCACTTCAGTAAACGTGTATGTAAAGTGAATGGACACTTTGGTACCACGTTACGCGTTTTTAAATCATTGATATTTCTTAATTGTCTTAACTACATAGCCAGAGTTAAAATGTTTGCCCCATCTCAACTCACCTGGAAAGATCTGAATAGTGAATTAATCTAAAACAACATCCTATACCACTAGAGAATGGAACAGAATCCTAAAGATTATATGTGGAAATGCAATGTAAAAGTAGAAATGTTAAAGGCTTCTCACTTTTATATGTTGGTAAAAGAGAGCAGAAGATTCTCTACTATCAAGTGCGCTAGCTGCTAGCGGTGTACTAAATGATAGGAATTTGAAAAAAAGAGGAATATGAGAAAAGTGATGTGCAACAAAAGGAGATAAAGGAACAAGGGTCGGATATAGACACATACACTTCTGGGACTAGAAACCAAAAAAACCCAACTAAATTCAGGATGCAGGGTTATTATTACAGAACCGTAATTATAAACCGTAGATATGACCACGGTTTCACTGAGACAGCGAAAGAGAAAAGATGAAGTTCCAGGTTCCAGATCTCTAAGCTGTCTCGTTTGGCTAGGGTTCTACACCAGGAAAAGCCAGCTGACACAAAACATATTGCCACAGAACACGTGATGGCAGTGAGAGAGAACACTCTGTACCACTGACATGTAATCCCCAACCCCCTTCAGAAAAACAAAAACGTTCCCCCCTTCACATCCCTTCCTGTCAGAGGGGTTCATCTTCTGGCCCTCTACAATCTGCTGTCAAAAATGTGCAGTTTGGAAATTGGGAAGAAATAAACACTGGGAAGGCTGGTCAGTGAGGTAATGGGAACAGTGTGAAATACTGCAAAGGCAAATAGTGTTTTAAGAGTTAAAAGGAGTGAACTTGACATAACCCCAGGAAAGATCCTGTTCTGCCCCTTAGGCCTGACAGATATCAGAGCGGAGCAGGCACCGGATGCAAGAGGAGTGGGGGGCACAGGGCCTCCTGGGAGATAAAGCTGCACGTCCGTGCCTTTAACCCTTCGGGATGCCCCCGCTGCCCGCTCTGGGCCGAGCACTTCCGGTCACACACGTCCTGTGCCAGAAAACAGCGCCAAGTCACACAGAAAAGGCTAGCAAAGTAAACAAACTGAAAACAACAACTGTGACAAGAAGAGAGGCAGAGAAAGAAACAGACAATCAAGGAGTGGAAGAGGCCAACAGAGGGAAAGCATGAGAGGAAAAAGGCTCAGCAGATACATGGTCCAGTTACACTCATACGTGTGTAGATCTGTTTCCATCTAATAAACAGAACGGTTCCATGTGCCGCACCCTCCGGGTGTACACGTTGAACAATTGCTCCTGTTTCAGGGGTAAGAAGCCCTCACCGGAGTAGAACTACAATGGTGTCTAAGGCTGACAGGAGTTGTCCTCAGAAAGGTGGAGAGACAGGGTCTGCATACTCATGCTCCGAGCAGCCATTCTGCACGATGCTTACGGCTAACAAATATGACAGCCGAGTGTGACTTCTCATAAGCCTCACACGCCTCTAAGGCTGATAACGTTCATTATCAACACTGCAGGGACCATCATCTGACCTTCCCGTAAACACACATTATATGTCCAATTACATCCAAGGCTATCGGATGATGCTGAATGCTGTACTTACTTGAAAACCTGGGTAACAATATCCATTCGCTCCGTCCACTAACACAACAGGTTTTCTGAAGAGCACGCTTAGTATTTTATAAAGATGACAGCGTGGTTTGTAGCTCTAGAGCTTTGGCCATAACTAGCAAGGGCTGATCATGGAGTCAAGCAGACCAGAACATAAGATACGTTTCACAATATGTACTAGATACGGTTATGCCGTTGGACCTAAATCGAAGCAAGTGCCACACTGCAAAGATTAAACTCATCCTACATTCACATCAGAGTGCCAAATGTTGCCAATTTGTTACATTGCCTGCTATTTATTGTATACAAGCAGCGCATGCACTTCACCCCGGCAACTTGAGCGGCTAAGTTTACTGTACAAGACAATTCTGCTTCTCACAGACTGGTGTTTTCTTTTGCCAATTACGCAAAGACATCTGCTACCAAGGTGTGTGCAGTTGGCCCGGGCAGAACTAAATGTCAAAAACAGCGCTGAAAGGCAGGAAGCTGCTAAAAAGCAGGGGGGTTCAAATGCTATTTAATGCGGTTTTAGCCAAAGGATGACTGTCCTCTTTCTACAAAACGGATCCATTAGGGAGTCAATTGTTTAAAGTCTTTCACTAACAAGAAACTGGATGTCAAAATCAGATGCTGATCATAGCAAACGAGGAGGAGCGGGGACAGTGCTCGGCGGCTTGATGCAAACATACAGCTGGGAGCCCAGGGCAGGATATAGCCCCTCGCGCTGTGGGTCTCGCACATAACAATTGCCCCCCCCCCTCCCATTGACATATGGATAGAGTCCTAAGCTCTGTTTATTTCAGCAGGATGGCAAAAATAACAGTTCATTTACTTTTTATTGCCTAAAATTCCAGGGTTTAATATAACTGTCAGTTTGAGTGGAGGCCAGCTGCTGTTTGATAGGTTGCAGAGTTTGTTAGGGGTCCCCTCTTGCTGAATGCTGGTATTAATTAAAGCCTGTTATGGGGAGCAGACCCCCTTTTTTATGAAACTGGCCTTGGCTAGAAACACAATACCTGTTACTGAGTGACGTGAGATAATGCCAGATATCTGAACAATATGTACAAAGTGAATGCAAGCGAGAATTATGAGAGTTGCCGCGCAGTTTAATTGCCCTTCCGGCAGACACCTTATGGTTGAATACCGATAGGTAAAAAGCACACAGCAGCAGACCAGTTCATTATTGTGACTTAATGGTAAAGGTAAAAAAAAAAAAAAGAGAAAAAAGGATGAAAACATTGGTTTAGCACCGGTGGAGTTAAACTATCCCACCCTTCCTCTTAATTAAAAAAAAAGTCACAGAAAATGAGAAAATATCGGCTGTCCTTTCTGTTCTTTAAGTAAAGTCTTTCTGCTATTATAAAGAGAACCTGAATGACTAGAACATCTGACCTCTTTTTTTTTTGGAAGGTCATCCTAATAGCACTGGCTACAAAGTGATGATTAAGCAGAGGAGTTGATATTCAGAAAGTAATGATTTGCTGAAAGCGTAGTGCTTTCATGGAACGGTCACCACGCATATCTGGAAATTACTTGATATATATAACAAATTAGGGTGGAGTAAACAAAATGAAGCAGGACCTGCTGCATAAAATTAAAGTGAGCAATTACTCTTAAGTTTTTCCAGATGTATGATCAAATAATATTTGATGCACTGATATTCTCTACAGCCTCTGTGGGTTTGAGTATTGGTAACGGCATTACACATAAATCATAGCGTTGAATGGCTATTATCATTGGCCTCATAAGGAGGAGATGACGTTTGCAAACATTTGTAGTAAACTGATGGGAAGAGGACTCTCTCGGGCATAGACTGGAAAGCAGAGCGCATCCATTTTTAAACATGTTTTTTCATTACCTTGATATTGGTAGCACAAGCAAAAATGTTACAGAACTTACATTAACATGTAAAATATCTTGTTCTTCCAAATATACAGTATTTGCTCGAGCCAGGGCCTTTATGACTGAGTGCCGGCGTCACATGACCTACCGGTGCTCATTCATAGAAATCCGGCCGGGAGCAGCGAATGTTGTCTGCGCGCATTGCACAGACCTCCACCGGCTGCCCCACTAGACACCAAGGAATCAAGCAGGGGGACAATGTCTAGGGATGCACTGGTAATTCGGGCGAGGGTATATAAGGGGGGTATAAGGGCTTTCTGGAGGCAGAGTGGCATATAGGGGGGTTAAAAAGACTACAAGGGAGGCAGACTGGCATATGGAGAGTTAAAAGGAATATAAGGGAGACAGAGTGGTATATAGAGGGTATAAGGCATTTCTGGGGGGCAGATGTGCATAACTGGGGGCCGGTTAGCAAATAAAAGGAAATAAAAGCAAAAAATGCATTTTTCTCAATCATAGGTTTTATTAAATATGAAAAAATAGTTTACATGTGAATATTTACTAGTAAAACTTTTCTTATAGTGTAGTCTTATATGCAGGCTTTTTCTTTTTTCCTAAATTAATATTACAATTTTGGGAGGTCATCTTATAATCAGGGTCGTCTTTTAATCCAGACAATACGGTAATTAGCACTAATGTGCATGACTGTGGCAGTACATGCAGATTGTTGTACACGGTTAAGATCATTTTCATCTTCAGTACTGGAAATCTTACATGACAGGTAAACCAAGCTGAAAGTCATGGGTGCTTCAGTCTTGCTCTCTAAGGCTCAGTTTTTGTATGCGGTCATTGGCATTATACATGTGTTTCAGGTACTTGTTCAGGCCCTATGTCGCCACCGGCCCCAGAGTTTCTAGGTGCCTAAGTTAACTATGCTTGACTTGATCACTAATACAGGAGAGAACCTATGGCCAACCCCCACGGCTCCACTAGCTGGACACCCTAAGTCAACCATATAATTGGCGTGTTCACAGTAAATTAACCAAAAGGTTAATGAACAATACTTTTCATATACTAATTCTAAAAAATGACATCTGTTAATAAAAATTTACATTTGTAAGTAAAACACCAAGTCTGAGCTTATAATAAACAGAAAAACAAAATACTAAATTGGTGATGCTACAAAACGTAACTATATATATATATTATATATATATATATATATATATTATATAATTATATATATAGTATATATATTATATATATATATATATATATATACGCACACACACACTATATAAATAGATACATGCGGCTTCAAAATCTGGGAAACCCACACCAAATACCAGGCACGTGGCTTTACATATATATCAGCATTTCAGAGAAAATCCACTGTAAAAATAGCGCGCTAGACAAAGAAGCCGTTATTGCTAAGAATTAAACATTTTTTTCCCTCAGATTGCATGACCTAGGACATCCCCACACACACATAAATATACCGTCTTCCCCAAACCGGGGATTTCCTTGTATTCCTCTTTTTGGCCTTAAGCATTTACTCTGCCATTTTTAAACCATCTACGAGGCATGATAGTTTATACGTGGTAAGACAAGGAGGGTGCCTGACGTGAAGAGATGTTGGGACAAATAAAAGAATTAGCTGGTGGGGACAGAACCAAAAAGATGGGTTAAGGGTACAAATTAAAGGGCGCTCTATAACCTAGTTTGTGCTGTAAAATTCCATAAACACTCAGCCTTGGACAAACTTTTTCTTACATGTTTGGCCCTTAAAAAGGTTAGAGATCTACTGTAGGAAGGAACTCCTTGTACACCAACCAGAATATGGTAAAGCATTAAAAAACACAATGGGGTCTAGAAGTTCTAAAGCTCCAGTGGTTATGAAATGCTCGCCAACACAATACACACATTAATATTGTCAAGTATATTTAATCATTGTGCTCCTGGAACAGGGATAGGCGGTGTTTTATTGCCAGAGGTTGCCTATTGCGGATCTGGGAAGGACATTGCAAGCAGAATTTAAAACTGATCAAAGGCAGCTGTGGTGGCAGATGTTGCCTATCCCTGTCCCAGAAACAACTGGACTGGAGGCGTTAAACACTAAAGTATGTTCACAATAGCAACTGAGGCGTTGGAGATATGTTTATTAATGAGGGGGAAAAGCATTGCAGCATCATTCTAAAAATGAATCCACAGTTTGGGAGGACTGATCAGGCAGGACAATCTGAACCTACAGACACTCAGGCAGATAGGACAATTAATTATTCCTTCAAACCTGGAAGAAATATTTCGTCTGTCTCCAAACTTGCTGAGCATCTTTGTTTTCCCGATCCAAACAAAATATCCATGATTGTTTTCTGGTTCATCAACATAGCCTTGGTTTCACTACCAACATTTTACTCACATTGCACGCCTAGGGCCGAGTTATGCTCCCCTAGGTCAATTTTTTGGAACGTGTCCTACTGTTCATGAAGCAGCTGAGGTATATTTACTAACCTGTGAGTTTGGAGGAGAGTTGAATTACATACAGACTTTACTGAGCCTTATGAAGACCCGACCTTCAGTCGGCTCCAGACTATCCTAAGTTACAGCTAAATCAGCCAATCAAATAGGCTTGGTTAATGCGGGTAAATGGGGTCTATATCCAGCTGCTGCAGGACTACATCTCCCATAACGCTCTTTCAGCTCAATGGCTGGCAGAGGAGAATGGGAGATGTAGTCGTGCAGCAGCTGGAGGGCCGCAGGTTGGACACCCTTGCCCTATTGTGTTTACTGCTGAAAAAATATTAAAGTAAACATGGTTGATGCTGTCCCTATTAATTCCAAGCTTTTATATGGCAATGGAATAAATGAGAAGCCATGTCTGTAGGAAGCGGGCACTATCCAAGCCAGGCTGGATGCTATGTATAGAACAAAGAATACAAACAAATTATATAGGATATTTCTCCCTTCTGAAGACAAGTACGGTCTGCAGTTTTTCAATTTGATCACACATCTCACAGTGGAATTCTACTGTGAATAGTGAAGTCAGTCCTTCTTCTGAAAAAATGATGATGTAAGAATATTTGTTGTGGCTTTTCTTAATATTGTCATTTTGTAAAAAAAAAAAAAAAAAGGAGTCATAACTCAATTCTGATTACCTCAGCTTCCCCAAAAAGCTTGTTTCTGCAACTCTATTATGTATTTTTAGGGGATCCTTGAGTAATGCGTTTAGCTGGGAAAGAAGTCTCAGCAGCTGTATTACACAGGGACCCATCCCTGTCAAGCCCCTATCAGGGGAGCGGTGTTAAGTTTAGTCTGAAAGCATATATTAAAGCGGAACTGTCACGCTGAAATTAAAAAGAAAACAACAATATCAACAAAAACTGCATATGCTGCTTAACTAACCGTTAAGGTTGTTTTTACAGTAAATGTATTAAGAAATTCGGATTTCTTCGGAAATAAGAATAAAAATCAAATAATTAAAACAAAAAATGGCCATTGCTGTGCCTTTGGACATGGGAGTCATTCTTACGTACTGTGTGGGCAGACAGTTGTCCTCCATTTACTATGATGCCCAAGTACAAGCAGCTGGCAATTATGAGCCAACGTCTAATATACACATGCGATATTCCCTCACTTCATCATTCATGGTCTTCACACATTGATAAACCCAGTTGCGTCTATATTCTCGGCTAAGAACATCTCCCAAACAGTTTGCAACAAGCTGTCTCCCTCAGACACATTATGTTTGTATAATATGCCAGTAAGAAATATGGATCCCACTGGCTTCTCCTAGACGCTGCAGCATATTTCAGAGATTCTTCTTATTGCTAATTTCCGTGACATTTCTTGTGGCTTTAATAGCCTTGACCTAAAGCATGCATCTTCTCTTACACGGACTATAGAAAATTAGTCACGCTCCATACACATGCCACAAATGCTTTCAAACATCAAGAGAAAACCTTAAGAAAAAATATTTGCTATTGTTTGTCATCTTCTTGTGATCCGTTATTTTCTGACACATTTTAAGGACTCTAGTGCCATATTTTTCTTCAAAAAATAAAATATGAAAAGAAACCTGAAAGCCTATAGCAATAGCTCCCAAAATTTAAAGGAGGAAGACTCACAGAAATAAGATCATTTCCTCTTACACATTAAATACAGCGTTGTAGGTCGACAAAAAATATATTTTTTTTTTGTCTTTTTTAAAAACTTCCTTTACCTGCAGACCCGGAGGATGCCATTACGGTCAGCCATGTAATATTTTGGGTCACTTTCACAATGCTGAGTTGATTCTTTATGGCAATGCTAATAAAATCTGTTCCAGCATAGACTTATGTTAAAGAGTCCTGTTGGGTGATTAAGACTGAGCCACTATTGCTTATCACAGGCTGTATGACAAAGAGTCTGGGTGTTTGGTAGATTGGGATAACAGAAGTAGAACACATACAAATGACTAATATGCAGCAACATTAGAAAAACTTATGCAAAAAACATTTTTCAAAAAATATTTTTGAAAACATTTATAATCCATTAATAAGAAAAAAAAAATGGTGGCGGTTTTAATGAAGACAGATTATGATCTAATATTACGCTTCATGGACACAAAAAAATTGTGATTCCTAAAAGCAAATAAATACAATATTTCTCTGCTTCAATTTACTATCTCCTTATGGCCGACTCGAAGCTTAACCTATAAAAAAGCCTTACTGCTGCTATTAATTTAAAATAGGAATCAGATTTTTACGTAAAACGAATCACATTTCTCCATTTTTATAGCTGTATTTTCATCTCTGATAAAAAAAAAACTCATCAAGTGAATTCCATAGCTTTACTGTTACTGCAAATAACCCTTGGCAGGGGTGACCCAGTGTTCTATGCCATAAATGAACAGATCTCCACGGAGTTGTCTGCATTGGCCATCGTGCCGTCAAGCAAAAACTTGTCTCCTACTCGACATCATTCATTTAGCATTTTTTTGTAATAGTTTTATAAAAATAAAAATTCTTTAGAAGAAAACCCCACAAACAAAACAGAATGTCATGTGTAGTCACAGAGATGAGGTCACTGCCTCCGAACACACGTCATGGCACAAAATGTCTCTCACACGTGAACAAATTATATAATGAACACGGCTAGTTTTGACCCAAAACGGGATGCAGAATTCCATACTAACATAAATTCCATCCCTGTCAAACCAAGCTGGCACCGTTTAATTTAGGAAACTTTTAGTTTGACCTAGAAAAGATTGGTGTGAAACAGCTCATTTTACGGCAATTGCACTTTAGTCTGTCTAGAAGACTTGCGTGCCGGGGCATGGATGGGCCACAGCAGGGCTCAGTCCTGAAATCTACTGCCACAGGAGAATGCAACAGGGAGGTTTATCATTGCTCCTTCTCCCCTAACCGATATGAAGCAAACTTGAACAAGCACTTGACGTTAAGGACATCGGGGCTTATTGAAACTAATTTGAATTGACTTGGAGCCATAGTGATCGCTCCAAGTAGAGTTCTATTGATTGTAATTGTTGTCCCACCTAAGGAAACATGTCTAGTTGATTGAAAAGAAAGGAGGATCACACTCTACACGTACAGAAATCATTTTGCTTGTGCTCCTTATACTAGCTAAAAACTGCAGGTAAGAGGAAGACGTAAAGAGCAAATCAATCAAGAAAAAAACAAATCTTTAAATTTAGGAAAAAAAAAATTCCTTTGGAAAACTTTTTCTTAAAAGCTGTTTAAAGGGTTAAACCCACTTATAATCCATTGGCTAATTTTGCGTTTTGACTGAATAATAGCCTTGTCATCTACTGACGTGATGTCTGGAAGTACTCACTCTACTGTATACTGTAACGTGCACAGTTCTGTATATCACTTCTGTTGTGTTTCAGTGTATTTTTTTTGTGTGTTTTAGCTTTAAAGCTCTAGTGAGAGAGAAATGCTCAACAGTAAGTTATTATTAAATAAATATTAACTTGATTTCAGTTTTCATATTACAAATGAAAAACACCTCATTTCCTTAACCCATTGCCAAGTATTCCCCTTGGCAGTTCTTCCACCTAACCAGTGCCTTGGACATAATATCCTGTCTCATCACCAAGAACAAGCCTCTTTCAACTTGCACCTTAGCTTGGGAATGCCCTAGTCTGCGCCATCATACACAAGTCAAATTATGGCACGCTAGTTCCTGGAAACAGTCCCATTCTACACGTTGCTAGCGGTTTGCCTTTCCTGGTGCCAGTATAGCTTTAAAACGTACATGACCCAAATTAATAAAGTAATATTGGCAGCTGCTGTTACTAAAATTCTCTTGTGGACAAAATATGGACTGCATGGCTCGTAAGGGCTGTGGCTTCAGCTGCCCAGACCGGACATAAAACAAAGAACTTTAATGAAGTTCACAAAGTTCTGTTATGAGAAGGGCGTCTTATTCTCTCTGACACCAGCAGGAAAAAAAACCCCAAAACCCCCAAAACGTAGAGTGCATAATATCACGTATATTCAGAGAACAGAAATGCCAATGTCACACAGCAATTGGAATTTTGAGTTGAAGTAGTGGCAAAGCTCCCGGTCCTTCACAATAGCACCAGTGACCTTACTAAATATAGTCCATCCCCTGTGGGCACTGCAAAGATAATGAAGCTTTGGAAAAAATTCCTTCTAAACCCCCGGTACCCTGGAAATGTTTTGTTCTACAGAAGCAGCTTTTCCTTCCACAACCAAGCCCTTCCTTCATAATCCCCTCAGTGTGACATCACCAGCTGCGGTTACCATGGGGAAGGATGTCACAAACACGAGGTCAACATATGAACATCTGAGGGTGAGGGCAATTTCCAAGGGCAGGGGCCCTACGTCTCATGGTTTATTCTAGGTACCCTTAACGGAATGTCGAAGCTGCAAACATCCTACAATCACAATATGCATCTTAAGTAGGGTTAGCCACATGTCACGATATTTAACCCATCTCCACCACAGTCATGTAACGCGTTGCGAAAAAAGGGGGTTAACTGCAGAAATGGGTCATTTAACTCCTAATAACCAATAACATTTTTAATTATGGGTGGGGTAGCAGCTGTAGTTCTGTAAACCATCAAAGAACCTGATAATGCAACCACCGGTTAACCCCACATGTGCACGTAAACCATCTCCGGGAATATTCTTTTCACAGCAGTGGAAAGATATAACTGAGTTTGACCTCGTCTAAAAACAATTTTTATCCGCTTCCAACAATCTGAACAAATGGTTTTGATTATGTATGCAAGGCCAAAGGTGGCGTTGTCACTGGCTATTCACAATGATGTATAGTAAGTCCGAAGAAGAATAGGAGATAACCCCTCCACCCCCTTGTGTGACCTAAACTCACCCACTGTCCCACAGTAACCTCCCGATTCTAGATCCCCCAAATAGTTGCCCTCTTACCCCAGCTTAACATAGGATTTGGGGAGGAGGTGGTACAGGAAAGGAAGCAATATCTGGAAGTAAAAACAAACAGGAGCTGGAGATCTCCGTACAGCAAGAGGCACAGGGAGGCTCAGCCTACAAGATGTATGGCATGGCAGGATGGAGCCCCAGGCTGACTGGTGCAACGCTGGCCCCGCAGCCCTGCCTGTGTTTCCCATTATGTAACCCTGGTCATGGGCAGGCAGCCAGACTCCAAATGAAAAAGAAACTCTGGCTTGGCATGGCTTCTATTTTCCTATCCTCACTCAGGGTCAGCACGGTGTCACACAGCTGTAGAGAAAGCTCCAGGGACTGGAGCTGGGAAATGCTCCAAAGCCAGAGACCGGGGTTCAAGTGCCAGCTGAGAGCAATAAACCAAGCGCCGCAGCTGCAGAGAGTTGATGGTTCTCAAAAGTCCCCCGACTATTCCGGTTTGTGAGAGCAACGGATGAAGGAATAAGAGAACACAGCGTCACGGCATAAGGCGGGTGGGTTGCTGGCAGCCCTCCTGCTCTTCTAGCTGTATGTCAGGACTCACATATTTCCTTTGTTTTGTCTTTTAGTGTTAAACATACCATAAGCAAAAAAAAAAAAAAGAAAGAAAAAGAAAAGAAAAAGTTATATCCGAGTACTATTTTTTAAAAACCAAAAGAATTCCTGACCAAATATTTTCCTTTTAATTGTATTTTTTTTAATTAAACCGTTTCCACTTAATTTAATGAACACACTTTCTAGTTTGCCTGTCAGGGTACAAAAAAAATTCTAACCCAACGCCCATAGGAAATAAGCCCCAAAACTCTAGGAAACCACACATCTAACACACTCCATCGGGAGACGTGCCAAAGGAAAATAAAAAATCTGGTTCTGTCCATCTCATCTATACGAACAGTGTTGGACTGTAGCATTAAAGAAAAAAAAAATCTTTTATTTCCTTATATTTCCTTCAACGCTGGTCCCAGGGCACATTTCTCTTTATTACAATGAACTGTGAGGTCAGCTCCAAAAGTTCTGCCGAGCCAGTATCGCTTGTCAGTGCTGTAAAGAAAAACTAGATGCTCCCTTGAAGGAGGAGGAGGAGGAGGTGATGAAGTAAATTAAAGGAGGAGGAGGGGAATCTGGGATCAAATCAGAGAAAGATTTTTGGATGGGTTTTTACCACAAGGAGCAATATGTGTTTTTTGGGACTGCTGTAAAGAAAAACAATCTTGCATATTGCAATGCAATACTAATCACCTGTATGGTTGAAAGAAAGATTACCAAAGCTCTCCGGTATTAACATCTGCTGAGAAGAACGACTTCCAAACATAATTATAAGCAGAGAACCTAATTGGGACATACCATTACTGTAATCTAGAACACATGTAAGAAACACAATGCGTGCAGGTAACTGCGTCAACCCTTCAAGCATGACGGCACTGTCAATATGTAAATCATGTACAGAACAAATAAGTGTGAGGCATTTCTAATAGCTATAACCTTTACAAAAACAGACTGATCATCAAAAAATGCCGAACAAAAAATGACTGATCCACTGTCCTACTTCATATGCTAATAAAATCACCAGTTTTCTTTGGTCACAAGGATCATTGTTACGCACAAAGGTCCACATTCACCAGAAGCAGAAGTCAGTGTGGTCCCAGAATACCTTAAACATTGGGTCCACGCTGCATGATCCTATTCCTGTGTGAACTCTAACTCTATGGCTTTAATTTTCATAGGCAAGGGGCAGCTACAGGACCTCTACCCTTGCCCCAGGTCCCAAGAACCCTAGTTTTCGTTAGGTCCTACAACAAATCCTAATCCTAAAGGCTCTAGCATTTATCACTGCAGACGTTTTTGGTACCACAGTGTTAAAATGCCAGATTCTTGTGATGTTAAAGAATGAGACAAAGATAAATCATGTCAGAACTTTTTCCATCATAAATGTGACCTATAATGTGAACAATTCAAATGCAAAACAAGCTGAAATCTTTGAGGGGGGGACTCACAATACCCTGGTTGCATAAGTGTGCACACCCTTAAACTAATACTTTATTGAAACACCTTTTGATTTTATTACAGCAATCTTTTTGGGTAGGAGTCTATTAGCATGGCACATCTTGACGCGGCAATATAGGCCCACTCTTCTTTGCAAAAGCGCTCCAAATCTGTCAGATTGCGAGGACATCTCCTGTGCACAGCCTTCTTCAGACCACCCCACAGATGTTCAATTGGATTCAGGTCCAGGCTCTGCCTGGGCCATTCAATGTTAATCTTCTTTGGGTGAAGCCATGCTTTTGTGGATTTGGATGCGTGTTTTGGGTTGTTGTCGTGCAGAAAGGTGAACTTCCTCTTCATCTTTAGCTTCCTAACGGATGCCTGAAGGTTTTGTGCCAAAATTGCCTGGTATTTGGAACTGTTCATAATTCCCTCCACCCTGACTGGCCCCGGTTCCTGGTGAAGAAAAACAGCCCCAAAGTATGATGCTGCTGCCACCACCAGGCTTCACTGTGGGTATGGTGTTCTTTGGGTAATGTGCAGTGTTGTTTTCGCACCAAACATACCTTTTGGAATTACGGCCAAAAAGTTCAACCTTGGTTTCATCAGACCATAACACATTTTCCCACGTGCTTTTGGGGGACTTGTTTGTTTTTGCAAACTTCAGTCGGGCTTAGATGTTTTTCTTTGTAAGAAAAGGCTTCAGTCTTGCCACCCTACCCCATAGCCCATTCGTATGAAGAATACGGGAGACCGTTGTCACATGTAGCACACAGCCAGTACTTGCCAGAAAGTCCTGCAGTTCCTTTAATGTTGCAGTAGGCCTCTTGTAAGCCTCCCTGACCAGTTTTCTTCATCAATTTTGGAGGGATGTCCAGTTCTTGCTAATGTCTCTGTTGTGCCATATTGTCTCCACTTGATGATGTCTTCACTGTGTTCCATGGTATATCTAATGCTTTGGAAATTCTTTTGTACCCTTCTCCTGATATTTTTCAACACTGAGATCCCTCTGATGCTTTGGAAGCTCTCTGCAGACCATGGCTTCTGCTCTGAGATGCAACTAAGCAAATGCCAGGTAAATCCTACTAGAACGGCTGAACTTTATTTGTGATGAATCAGAGTCACTTTAAATGATGGCAGGTGTGTAATGACTTCTATTTAACATGAGTTTGAATGTGATTGGTTAATTCTGAACACAGCCCCAGTTAAAAGAGGGTGTGCACACTTATGCAACCAGGTTATTGTGAGGTTTTTGTTTTTCATTTTTTTCCCTCTCAAATATTTCATCTTGTTTTGCAATTTAAGTTCTCACGTTAAAGGTCACATTAAAGGTGGAAAGATTTCTGACATGATTTATCTTTGTCTCATTCTTTAAAATCACATTTTAACAGGGGTGTGTAGACTTTTTATATCAACTGTATATTAACAGACTACTGATTGAGCAGTATAGCCTTTATGCCAGTACATTATATTAGACAGATGAGAGCGCGGTGTCAGTGAAGATATAAAGCCTTTAACAAACTGAAAGGCTATCCAGTCCACCGACAGTAAGTTTCTCCAGTGAAAGCTACCAGGTACGTACATGTTGAGAGAATAAATGCCTTGAAGTTGGTTGAAAGAGCTGTCCTGTAACATCAGAAACCGTCTACTTGCTCATGGACCCTACACACCCTCCCCATGAAAGCTTGAAGCGGCATCCCTGAAACGTTCCGAGGTACGTCTATGACAGATCCTTCAGCAAGAGAATTGCAGTATTGGCCCTTCATGATATAGACTGAAGCTGGGTTATAGAAACAGCAGTTCTCTGTTAAGTCAGAAATAAACTCTCCATATAATGCAAAAAAATAATGATGTCGGCCCTGCATTAGACAGAGCATTGAGTGAAATCACTGTAGCTCATCTAAATCTCACACTTTAATGTGAAAAAAGTGTGTGTGTATATATATATATATATATTATTTTATATTTATATATATAATAATACAATATATATATATATACATACACATACACACACACACACACACAAATAAACGCATACATACACACATATAAACACACACACTACCGTGTACCGTGCAGACGTTTTAGGCAGATGTGAAAGAATGCTTTAAAATAAGTGCTTTCAAAAATAGACAAAAAAAATATGAGCTAAGAACAATGGCATAATTACAGTTACCTGTAGTTACCCTGTGACCACTCGTTCCTGTCACCCCATAACGGTTCAAAATTGTTGAACCGTTATGGGCCCCTCCGACCTGGACCGCACTGGCATGTATATATGTTTGTATATACATGTAGGGGTGTTTGTGTGCAGGCGAGCATGTCTGTGTAAGGGGGTGTGTGTGTGTGCGCGCGAATGTCTGTGTAGGTGGGGTGAGAGTGTGTATTATTTTTGCACCAGGGGACTGTGGTTTATATTTACACCCTTGTCTAAGAAAACAAAAATCGAAATCAAATTAATATTTGGTGTGACCATCCTTCAAAACAGCATCCATTCTTCTAGGTACACTTGCACACACAACTCGGCAGGTAGAGTATTCCAAACATTTTGCAGAACTAAAAACAGTTATTTTATGGATTTAGGCAGCCTCAGTTACTTCTCTGTCTTCATCTAATCCCAGACAGACTCGATGATGTTGAGATCAGGGTTATACAAGGGCCATACCATCACTTACTTGTGTTTCTTTATGCTGAAGGTAGTCCTTAATGACTTTGGCTATATGTTTGGGATCAGTGTCATGCTGCAGAATAAATTTAACACCAGATGCCATTCCATCATGGATAAGTATCTACCTGTACATTTCAGCACTGAGACCATTCATTCTGACCAAATACTCAACTTCATTTGCAGAGATGCAGCCCAAAAGCTGCAAGGGACCCCCACCATGCTTCACTGTTACCTGAAAACACTCGTTCTTGTAATGCTTTCCCACCTGTGGCCAAATAAACTGTCTGCTACAGCATTATTTCAAATTTCGACTCATCAGTCCAGCGCACCTCCATTTTCATGAATATCTGAGTCTCTTTGCCATGTCAGAAGTGTGGCTCTTTTGGGCACAAGTCTTCCATGAAGACCACTCCTGACCAGACATCCCTGGACAGTAGATGGGTGTAGCAGAGTTGCATTGTTTTCTGGCAATGGTGAGCTGATGACAATGCTGGACATCTTCTGATTGTGGAGGGAAGTAAGGATGAGGTGTCTCATCCGCTGCACTAAGTTTCCTTGGTCGACCACTGCATCTACAGTCCTAAGCATTGCTCTTTTTTCTGCTCTTGGACAGAACATCTGGAAACATTGAAATTCTGCATGGGAGAGATCTTGCTGGTGTAGTATAACTACCTTGTGTCTTGTTGCTGTGCTCAGTCTTGCCATGGTGTATGACCTTTGATGTTAAAGTTCAGCAACCTCCCCTTGTTAGTGAGTTAGGCTGTTCCTCACCCCATTTTATTTCTCCTATGAAGCCTTTTCTGTTAATTAGCATGTTGATCATTAGAACCTGTTTGGTATAATTGTTTAATCATACACCTAACTATATGCCTACAAAATCACTGATTTGATGCTTTGCATTTTGTTAAACGATAAAAGTAAACTATTAACATTTTTTTTAAAGCCTTCTTACTTTGCAGCATTGTTTCATACCTCCCTAAAACGTTTGCAGAATACTCTATATATTTATTTGCACACACATGCTGTATATTATATATTTACACACACACACACACCTTTCTTGCATTGACTCCAGTTTTCATGCAGTAAAATGCACTGAACCATGCATTCTTTAGCTAGAAGGGGAGATCTATCGATTATGTGCACGAAACATACCACGGTATGCTCCCTGCTTTCAGAATCGGCAGCTGGGTTAGACTTAAGTGAGAGAGAGTTTCAACATCAGTAATTAAAGAAGATCTGCATCATTTTTCATGCACTGTAAAATCCACTGTAGTACATGAGAAATGGACTCTAGTATGCATTTAACATAAAGATAGGGCATGGGTGCACCCTTAACAACACTTACTCTTTGCAGTCATTTATGAGATTTGGTGGGGGGTTCCATGTATCTGGGTGCCCCAGCATCCAGTCTGACCACACCTTGACACTAGGCAGGAGCTCTTTAATATCAGGGGAGAAGGAAGAAACTTTCAAGTCCTCTTCATCTTCGCTAGTGGATCCTGATAAGAGATAAAATATTCAGTAACTCGACAATAAATGATACTCAGTCCTATCATACCGTAGGAGCTCAAAATATTTCAGCAGACGTCTCACCTTTTCCTCCGCTGCTTGATTGCTCTTTTCTCATTATTTTTAGCAACTGGATGCACCTGGCCACCAGCAGGGAGAACATGGATAGGCCCAGTGACGTAGCCTGGTCTTGTACCCCCGAGCGCGAGTCTTCAGCATGTCTGTCTGTAGAGAGAGACATATTACTATGCGGAAGGGTGGAAATAATTTTAAAGGCCTGCCAGTTAAAAATGCCAAAGCAGGCAAATACTTTGTTTATATTGCCTTTAGTATTGTAGTTTTATGAAAAGATCCCCAATATCACGCACAAACCTACATAGTCTGTTCACACCTTTGATTCCTCCTAATAAACAATAATCCTATACCTGTGACAAGGGATCTCCTAAAATAGGATCTAGTAAAATGCACAAATCTATTGTCAGAACGTGACCATATCTTCTCACAAGAAGCAGCAGCAATTTGAAGTCCATTTTGCGTGGACACCAATGCACTTTACCGCAAACTGACACGTGCATTTTTTTTTAGTTACTGGAAATAGAAAATAAAAGTTTTGTGGGGGCCATAGGCGGAGATGTAATTGAAGTTTTACTTTACTCCAAGGGTGTTAGATACATGGAACATCCTTCCAGCATAAGTAATGGAGGCTAACACAATGGCATTAAGGCTATCCTAAATCTAAGACAAGACCAAGGACTTAAGGCTTGAGTCTGACCATAGAACTCGATCCCATTTGAATTTCCCATAGTGTCTGGCAAAATGAAGAAGGTTGAGTTTGTTTTTGGATGAGAGTAGAGGCTTTTTCTCGTGAAACCCTTTCAAACAACTTGTAGTGATATAGGCGACGTTGGATTATAGTTTTAGAGATTTTCTGTCCACTAACACGAGACGAACTTCTGCAATTCTCCAGCTGTGATCCTTGGGGTATTATTGGCCACTCAAACCATCCTCTTCACAGGGCGTTGAGACAATATAGACACACGTCCTCTTCAAGGTTGATTCATAACATCTCCAGTTGACTGGACTTTCTTAATTATTGCCCTGATAGAGGATTTTCAATGCTTCTGCTATTTTCTTATAGTCACTTCCCATTTTGTGAAGCTCAACAACCTTTTGCCGCACATCACAGCTATGTTTGTTGTTCTTACCCATTGTGATGAATGACTAAGGGAATTTGGCCTGTGTGTTACCTAATATTTATACCGCTGTGAAACAGGTAATAGCTGAACAATTTTCTGTTTCTAGTCACCCAGGTGTAACTAAAATGTAAAATATCACTGGGAATATACTTCAAATATATTTTTCTCAAAAATAACATTTTTTTGGATTTGCAATTGTTTGATATTTCACGAGAGCAGAGTATTCTTGTGTATTTTTTTTTTTTAAGAAAAGATCAAGGGCCAAACAATAGTCAATTCTTCACAGTCAAACAAGGAACTACATTTTCTTATATTATGTAAATTCTAACATCATCCATCCTACTGGAATCTTTGGTCCTGTGAAAAGACATTTATTTATGAAGCAACGTAAGAAAGAGATGGGGAGAAAATACTTCATATCGCTTGCTTCAAGAGTTGAGGTAAACCAATGTCTCTGTGAAATAACTAGAACGACACACTCTCTTAACTGGTTGCGAGCCCAGAAAAAGTGAAAAACATGTAACCCTGTGCTGGCCAACAGACCAGCATCTTTATCACTGTATAATAGTTTGTCATGGAGTTTAAAAATGCAATAGTACATTTAAAAATTGTAAGCAATTCCATAACTGTTTATAGTGCGCAATCCCTGGGTTTATATAAAGGTAACACTCTGTGAGAACCTCGTAACTCTACCAAGATCCGCAGACTACGGGCAATTCACATCACTGTTTGGACTGGTCAGATCGCTACAGGTTATAAATCTACCTGGAGCAGGAGGTTATAAATTACCAACGTTTCTCACTGCTCTGAGACACATTCTCGTGTTTCTCAGAGAACATTACACTCATGGAAAACATAAACCAACTGTCGTCAAAGTTGTCTGAAAGCAGGAAGCGGGCGGTGAGGAGAAAGCTGCCATGTGTCCCGGATGCTTTGTATTTCTAATTAGTGCTATACATCTTTCAGCAGAGAGGGCCCTTTCTCTGGGAAACACAACACACAGCCCTTGTTATTGTAACTGTCAGAGAGCGCTTGCCTAGATAATCTCCAGGAAAAGGGATAAACATGTCCCCATGCCAGTGAGTCTGCTAAAGGTACAAGCAGAGTTGCTCTCAGTCACAATACAGCAGAGGAAATGACACACCAGACAATGGGAGGAAGAGCGAGAGCAACACACTGGCTGGTCCAAAAGAGATTGCAGTTCTGGCTGTGAGCTGATGGGGGAGCTGCAGGGAGAACGAACGGTACAAGCAAAGGCTTCTTGTACCATACGTGATGGTATCAGGAAGCCAGGTAAAGCATCACATTTATGCGAGGCGGCAACTGAGATGCCACAGGCGGTTAAAAATCTGTTAAACGGATACATGATGCCCTACAGCACTTTTGGATATTAAACAACAAAACAAGCAGGCAACAATAGTGTACAGTGATGATGCAACATTTCACCAAAAGTCCTGGAATAAGCATTATACTGAGGGTAGTTAACATGCAGAATTCACTACCAGCTGAAACTGTACTTCACAAAAAAAGACAGATACCTAACAAGACTGTACACTGAATGAAATAACACATAGGAAATGTGTAAATCGTGCTGCCAATGGAGCCAAGAACGTTTTCGTGAAAATGGCCCGGGCAACCAGATCACTCATACGTGCAATTATCACAATAATTTTTTTTTATTATTATTTATTTTATTTTTTTTCTAAAGATAACGTTTCACTTAGACAAGACATTACATTTCTATTGTGTTAAGCAAACAAACCTAATAAAATCTGTTGTATTATTTTGCCTGAAAATGTAATCACAAAAAACAAGCCCAGAAGCATCTTTGTTTTTGATGGCAGCGTTATCATGGTAATACTTAACATTGTGTACAGATATACAATTTCATTTGCAACAAATTAATAAAAGTAAAACCTTAGAGTTCAGCTATATAACCACTCACACTGGCTTGGACAGCCCTGCTATTAATTTCAACCTAGCGTGCAACATGATCTGTACATGTGAAAGGGAAGGGATATTCAACAGCATATATTAGGTGGTCCAAAATTCACAAGGGAGAGTAAAACATGTAGCTTTCCAGCTGTTGCTGGACTACAACTCTCATGGGCCTCAGCTGCCATTTTTGGCAAGGCCTAGGCTTGATGAGGATTCTGGGAGTTGTATAGCTAGCTATTCCCATGAGCCACTGTTTATAAGTAGCTGAGTTTGAGACGGTGGGTGCTTTACTAGGAGGGAAGCGTGGCCAGACTGTGGGAGTCCTTCAGGGATTTGTATTAAAGTGTTAAGCTTGGAGGAGTAAAGTGTACGATGGGAGGAGTACACGCTTGTTACAGCAAACCTACAAGAGGGATAACAAAACACTATGTGCATCAGGCCAATGGCAATTAAATGTGTGACTGGTCATGTGACTTCCTGACAGTCAATGACCTCTTACAGAACTCATGGTATATCAGGGCACCTGCAAGCTATTAGATAGCCTTTGCCTTTCAGACACACAAAGAGCTTTGTGCATGAATCAGCCCGTACCTAGATACATTCTATGGTGGAAAATCCCACCAGGATCCAAAGGAAGTGGGCAGCAAGCACCCGTCTGACATGAAGGAGCAGACAGCCTTTCTATACCAACAGCTGGATGATAAAGGAACAGCCAACAACCAACTCATGGACCCAAACCACAACACGCACACCGAGGGTGGGAGGAAACTCTGGCACAGCTAGTACATTAACCGACTAATCATAAACTCCTGGCAAGGACTGGCACTACGCAGCCTGCCACATCATTAAAGTAATAACAATGTTCCAGAATAAGGGGTTTACCAATCTCAAACACTTAATCAGGCAACCTCAGATGGGGTGGAGCCCAGGTAACATGCCTTCTCCTGGCTGTCATCATTAAATAGGTCAATTACAAAGCTGGAGGGTTTAAGAATGAGTTGAACCACAATCCCCAATCTAATTTACAAAAAAGTAATAATATTGCCTGTGCAACATAAAGCTTATCAGGAGCAGATGGCAGCAACACACAAACCTGGAATTAAGATATTTCTTGGCACCTTGGCTCCTATTCTCGAGTTTTTCCCCCCTGCGGAAGTCATTACAAGTTCTGCACTTCATTTGCTCGCTGGGAGCGTATGCGCGGCTCTGCTGCTGCTCTAACATCGGCAGGAAGCAGCTGCAGGTATATGGAATCCCACTTGACTTCATAAAGTGGTAGAGCAGGGAATAAAAGTTAACGACCTATTGAGAGGGCCAGCAAAAAACCAACCCCAGAGGAACCCAATGAAAATGCAGGCTTGTGAGTCATTCTCAGAAGACCACTCCAGACCACCAAAAACTGGATATGGTAGGCCATTTCTCATGGCAAAGATCTGAGAAAACCTAAGCAATTCTTTACTACCTAGTGTGAGAGTCAATAGGCTGTTAGGGATTTTGTTTTGTTTTTTAAAATCGGAAGTACACAGCAGTGTAGCAGAGAAAAAATAAAATAAAAGGATAAACCTTGAAATAAGAAATATAGCCACTGTGGACAAACGTATGAATGAGCTGTGCTATTCTGGGCCGGTGCCCATAAAGAATGCCAAATTGATGAGTGCGGGTGTAACTGGTAACTAGTGACTTCTTTAGTTACAAGTGGAAAGACCAGAAATCATTTTTTACCTGGACAACCAGGTCCCATTAAATGTCCCTTGAAAATGAAACTTCAACAATCACTGGAACCTGCTTTAATTGCTAAACTAAATGCATAGACATTAATATGTAGCTGGCTCCTCCTTTGCAGCTATAACAGCTTCCACTCTTCTTTCTGTAGGGACTTTTGCCTATGCATCCAGTGAGATCAGGCACTGATGTTGGACGAGAAGGCCCGGCTCACAGGTGTCCCAATACTTTTGTCCATATAGTATACATGTCAATATGGCCGGAAACGCCTATACATTACCATGATCATAAACATTCCAATTCTCACTGATTATATCCAGTAAATGGGTCCGGGGCATGAGTGGAGAATGGCATAAAGGAGAGCAAGATGAATGAGATAAAAGGCAGGGGAGGAGGATGCATTGGTGGACTTAGAAGGGGAAAACAGATGAAGAAGAAGAAAGAAAAGCGTATGAGATGAGGCACAGCTGCAAAGGCAGGGCAAAGGGCTATACAGGACACGTTGAGGCAAGAGACATCTTTATACAGCAATTTAAAAAAGATTTTAAGTTCAGGTTGATTTTTTTTCATGCATCTGCTTTGTTTCCAGGAAGCAGAGTGTCTAGTGAGCTGACAGCCCACAGTCACTGAGCAGTGCTGTATCTTGGTGTCTTGACAGATGCTTGGCAAAGAGACAAGCACCCCTTCTCCTCTCCCCTCTAACGGCACACCCACCGGGTGCTGCACTGGCTCCAAGCTCCAAACACGACATCTGTGAGCGCTAAATTTATGGCACCCCGCTCTTAAACGTAAAGCTTTTGGAGCTGTCAGACCTGATTCCACAAAACAGCTAACTGAATGAGAACCCCAAATCCTAGCACTGAAAAAAAGTGATGACAGTAAAACAGTACATTCATTGCTTTCACCTCTCAAGAAGAAAAAGCAAGCCATGGCTTGGTGACATGGCACGTGAGCATGCGCTGCCCACTAACATATTAAGAGGCTGCCCATGCGTGCTGTCCTCGTTGCTCCCTAAACAAAACATAAAAATAAATTGTACAACCAACTGTTCAAACCAAGATACGTAGAAGCATCAGGATGCTTAACCTGCTACAGAAACACTTTATTTTATTAACCTGGCAGTGCATGGTGGGAGTTAAAGTACCCTACAGCTGATGACCTGCCTTTTCATCAATGGGCATCTTGGCATATTCTCCTCCCATTGGATTTAGCAGATTACCAAAGAGTAATAACCAAAATACTAATATTACCAAAATACTAACAGGATATCAAACAATAAAAAGCATAAATACTTTATTCAAAACATCCATCGGGGACAGTTTGGTGGATCATACAGCTTCACCAACAAAGAATGCATTCCAAAGTGCTTTGTAATATGAAATAATCAGCCTGTATATTAAACCACATTTGGCTGTACCATCTGTATATCTACATGGGAAGATCTTGCCGTGGCTAGCAGGAGATGTGGTAGCCTCAATGATTCACCTGCAAGTCAAGGAGCTGAGGAGTAGTAAAAGAGGCAGAGGATGGATATATATATATATATAAACATACACACACATACATACACACTGTACATCTATATAAACTGGTTATACAGTGCTGTGGCATATGGTGCTATATAAAACAAATAATAAAAAATAGTAATATACACAAACATATGTGCACAAACACATCTAGATATACACTGGTGCTCTGTGGAATATGGCACTATATTTAACAAAAAAAAATGTGTATATATTATATATATATATATATACACACACACCCATCGTACAGCACTGCAGAATATGATGGCACTATGTAAAACAATTATACACATATATATTCGTAGAAACCAACCCGACGGGGAAACATCCCCTTTCCTGTTACCTTAGCAACAATGTGGCTGAGCTCAGATTTCCATGCAAAATCTAGAAATAACTAGAAAAAGAGCAAGAAAAGAAGAATGCCCTCTTAACCTGATCGTGACTTCTGTGAATGAGGAAGCACTGTTTACAGGCTGGACCCACACACGTATTCTTTGGTTTCACAAGCAGGAAAAGCAGCGTACGAAAGTCGCCACCATGAGTGAAAGGAGATGTGCCGCCGAACTGGCAGAACACATGATGTCACCCAAATTAGACATCATTTAGACATTTTTTGGTCTTGATGTTGTTATTTTCTCTGTTTCTGAGGTCTTTAACAGTACTTGCAGCTCGGTAGAGGCTGCTTATACAAACAGGTATGACTGTGATCATTTAATAACTTGTATGTTAATGTCTTAAAAATAGGGGCTTTTAAACCACAATTCTAATTTCTAAATAGATGGTTTTTAAGAGGGATTAATGACCGACTTTTTAAAACTGGGGGTTTAATACGTTTTTTTGTATTTAAATTTATATCATATTAAAATAAATCTAATTAGAGATGTCACAAAGTAGTAGGTGATGCCTTAACAGTAGTAAAAGCCACTAAGAGCTGGTCCATCCTTGCCAAGGGACTGGTGACTTTTTATCCGTCCGAGATGGTGAGAGACAGTAGAAGTGATCGGTATTACTACGCCTGAATATAGCGTGTGAGCGATGATCATGATACTCTTTCACTTCCTACTGCCCCAGGAACTGAAAACAGGGGGGGAAACCCAAACAGAACTCGCAAATTCAGAAGACAGAAAAAGGGGTCAAATAGCTTTATGCTGATTGAGGTAATTAAATTCATTGTCCTGTAACAGGCAAACGTTGTTGGTTAGGAATCGGAAAACATACAAACACACGCGGGTTCCTCAAACCTGCCCAACTCTGTAAAAACAAGCTGCGAACAGAGGATAGGAGCTCACGTTATTACTGCATGAAACGATTCATTTATAACCATCACAGCCTTTTAGCATACCTTAGATACAATTATTAAAAGAACCCCATAACTACCTATATGCACATTCTGTTATAACCGCTCTGTTAAAAGTCCATTATTTAGCACCTGCACCCCCACCCCCTCTGGGCATTGCTTAGTAATTGCACCCATTCCAACCCGACGGGGTATTACGCTGTACTATATGCCGCTGGCACAGATGGCTGCTGCTACTGGAGCAATGCAAGTGGCGGTAAGAAGAGCAAAGCACTGATTTTCACCGTAAATGAAGGCATCAAAGAGGATCGTTTCAGGGGTTTCCAAAAAGGGAAATTGCATTTCTGCCCCTTTGGGAAAGTAGAATAAATGAATGGGGAGGAATAATCACCCAAATCCTACAAAGAGGAAAAGCACTACTGCACATATTACACATGCAGTTAGTTTATAATACACATATATTGCTTAATTGAATATGTAGGTAAAAATATACTTGGGGTGAGCGCTGACCCCCAAATACATTTTTACTGTATTTCTTAGTCCTTGAACATTTGAGTTCATTGGGATGACCAGCACCTCTCTCAGAATCTACCTTTTCCTCCTTTCCCCCTTCTAGCACATACTTATACGGAATTCCTTATCGAGTATAATGAACTGCAAAATGTAACATGTGATGCTTAAGGGTCGACATAGCATTCAAAGTTGAACTCAAGGACAGATGTTTCATGCTTTTAGATGCTGTCCTTATATTGTAAGCTTGTTTGAGCAGGGCCCTCCTCACCTGTCTCTGTAAGTCAACTTAAGTCCTGTTTACCCATTGTACAGCGCTGTGGAATATGATGGTGCTATATAAAAAAAATAATATTACAACAAGGGTTATGCAAAGTCATTGGCCAACCACAAATCCCAGAGTGCTCTGCTGGAAACTGGTATTGGATCCTGAGACCTGTATACCGCAGAAGTGTCCATTAACTGGAAGGCAGCTGACTTTGGCCATCTCTGCATGGAAGTCTGCTTTGGTAAACGCAAACACCAAATAAAATGTGCATTCACCGCCTAAAGCAGAACATCCTCTACAAACTACCGCGTACTATAATCTAAATTAGGATCCAGAGGATTTAATTAGCAACTACAAACAGGAGGATAATGGGATCAAACTCTGCAGGTAAACAGGTTGTCGCTGAGCGCAGAGAAATGTTAAAGATACAGCTAAAATGTATTTCCATCACGGGGAAAAGCGAACGCCAGACGAACAGGCAAAAACTGTCATGCACAGGACTGGGAAATGGGAGAGTAGAAATTGCACATTCGTAAGAATGAAGCTTCCCTGCCAAGTGCAATTACACGGCTGTATTTATTGAGCCTATTAAGAACAGCCCTTTCTTCCTATGCCAGGTCCCAAAATCCCCATGGTGGAATTGGGCACAGTGAGAATGGCACAGCACGAAAACACAACAATTACATGGCTATGGGCTGGCATCCCGTAACACCTCATCGGGGGGGCACGATGGCAAGTACCCATAAATCTTCTCATTGCTGAGGGATGCAAATTATGATTTTTTTTTTTTGGCTAAAAATGAAAAGACTGAAACCGTAAAATCTAAAAGTGTTTCAGTGTAAGAAAGAGAAAGGATTTGAAAATAATCACAACATGACAGCGGATCGGATCAAACAGGATACGTAGAATAACAGATGTGCGTCAATAGATACCCAAGTGTAGGTACCAAGCCACCCCCCTATACCATATACGATGGCCCTATTTGTTCTCCTCAGTCGGTTGTTAATTCCAGAACATACCCTCTGAATATGTGTACAGTAAGAAGCACCCAGTAAATTGCTGGTTAAATATAAATAAAAAAGTTAGAAACAAAACTAGAGGGGTGAGATGATACTGCTGGGGGTAGCCACAGAAGCTTTTACAAACCCAGGGCCCATAGTCAATAGGGAGGAGGCTGGCAGTTAGGCCTCTCCAGTGGTCCCAGTGATGGAGGCTTTCGTCACAAGGGGCATTTATTAATTGGGTAAACTGTGGAACGTACTGAGATTAGTTGTGGTTCCATGAAACTACACAGTCAGGAGAAGTTATCAAGGGTTTGTTACTTGGACAGAAAATTATTACCCAAAAATGGCTTAAGAGCTTCATATACCAAATATTATATCATCTGGAAGACCGAGTTTGGACCGTTCAAACCACTGGTGTATCGGTCTGTTAAAATGATTTTTATTGATATAATTACAATAAAAGTTAAATACATACAAGTAAGGTGGATAATATCCACACCCAAGACACCATCACTAGTGTCAGCAAAGAAAGGACTGGGCATTAACACCAGCAGCAGCGCAAATGGCGGCCATGTCCAAAAGACTTCAACTCGCTAGCAGGCAGTGGTTGACAGCAGCTCGACTGTTTCCACGTCTGATATACCTTTATCAAAATATAAGAGAGAGAACCAAAAGTGTGCCGATTGTCAGGACCCAGAACTAAACCCAATGCCGATTGCACATTTCAGTCACTAGCAATAGCTGGCGGTCCGTCTGCATTCAAATACTGTTTTATATAGCTTATCCTTTGCTGGGTTTTAAGTTCCGCTAGTCACTTGAATATATATTTTTTTAGATTGTTTTAATGAATGGGTTCCAATCCGTTGGGCCGGTACGACAGCATTTAGTACTCCGGCGGGTATAACCCAAATACATCATGCATTAACGCATGTATATTTCATCAATATGTTATGTATGTTACGACGGATATGGTTAAGTTACAAATGTGTATGATATAGATTTTCTGATTTATCAAACTGTTTCAGGACAATAAAAACAAAAAAAAACTAATAAAAAGAACAGCTTCTAGTCAAATTGTGATCCCGCTATTACGGGAGAATGCAAAGCGGCCTGGGTGAGAGTGGAAACCAGAATTGAATACTACCTCAAATCTCAGGGAGAGGTTTATTTTATTAGTTCTTAATAAATATCTTGCAGATTTCCTCAGGAAATACAGCCGATCACATGTAAAATAGTTTGGTACTGAAGTCAACAGTGTCAACATCTGAAATCTATTAGGGCAAAGCCACAGCAGGGAGATCAGCAGGCTGAAAAACTTCACTGCGCTGAGGCGGGGATGAGAAGGGGGGGGGGTGGAGGAGGGCAGGAGGGAGAGGGGGGAATCTCACGGCCTTCCAAATTCTTCGAGAGGTAAAAAAGTCAGCCAAGGCGCAGAGAGAGAGAGAGAGATCCCACATCCTGCCGTGCGCTGCCAGCGATCTGAAGTACCCAGAGCAGAAAGAGGAGATTAATTCCATGTCTGGCCCCAAAGGGGAGAAGGGGGGCTGGGAGGAGAGGGCAGGGTAAGTGGTGCTGGCTTAATGCCACCCCTCCTTTCTCTTTCCGAAACCCCCTCTTTCTTAAGACATGTTTCAATGCAGACAGAAGTAAACCCCAGCAGACAGCAGCGAGGAGGCTGCCAGGGCTAAGCAGCAGCTGCAGCGCGTCTGACTCGACTATACAGATGTTCCTTCCAGCATCATTTCCACCTTCGCTCGTTTTAAGGCAGCACATCTGGGGATGGGGAGAGTTAGGAGGCGAGGTGAACGGGGAGGGCGAGCAGTGAGTGTCGGATAGAACTTTGTGCCTTCGGAGGGGCCTGGGGTGATATGAACGACAAAGCGCATCTGAAAAAGATGATGGCTGTAGCTCGTCACCCGTGTCAAAAACAAATCGGAAAAGGGGTTCGGAGTTAAATACGAGGCGTCCCGTGGCATTGGATTGAGTGCCGTGGTGCAAATGGATGTCATGCACTCATCCTACAAACCAGCATTATACACATACACACATATATATATATATATATATATATATATATATAAATAAGCCCTCTTTCCCTAATAGAGCGTATTGCCACATGCTTTGAATATAAGTACAGTAAAGAGTTGCTTGGTAACTACATATATTATATACGTATACGTTATCGGAGCAAGTTCTGTGACTTCCGGCAGCACATTCTATTATGTGTTAAGCCTCAGCTACAAGTATGCTAATTAAATAAGAGCTCTAATTATATGGGCGCTGACTGGGTCATGTTTGAAGGACGCCAACAATACTACGACTAAAAAGCTCTCCCATTAATGTTCTTAATACTGGTGTGGGATTACACCTCCCCATCCAAAAAGAAGGTAGTAAGTAAATGAAACAGCCTTCCAGCATTGGTGGTAGAAATTTACAGTGAAGGAATTGAAACGTACAACGTGTTTGTTCAGTTACTCCAGTCTGCCTCTCAACGTTTAACAATCAAATTGATTTCAAAGGCATACAAAGCCTTTGAGAGCCTGTCCAGCAATTTACACCTCTCATCTGAGAAACGCATTGCTTGGACTAAATGCAGACAAGGCGGAAATCTGCCCCAATATACAACCCTGCAGGGTTATCTTTATACCGTGATGCATGATTTAAGGTAAACTGACAGCTAAAGAGCTCCATTGTCAATAATAGTTGTATCTTCTTTGCTTTCCCAAGGTTACAGAGAACCGAAAACTGAAGTGGTTGCTTTTACTTTGCCGTTCATGTAAGTGAATGAGACAGCTTCCAGATCTAGCGAGAGAATAAACCCCGCTTGCTGGACTTTGTGAACCTGCATGCAATACACATTCAACGTGGATAGTTTGCGATGGACAAAGTTCCTGGAACCAGAAAAGCATGAAAAAGCACCAATGCAGCAAAACCATTCCCACGCACAGTTCATCTTTATTTACCTGCACACGCCTGAGCTTTATTCAGCGAATACCATTCAAAAAAACACCGAAGGCAGAAACATTGGGGATTCCATCACACTATATGGCCATATATTGCTCCCCTCTCTCAATATTAAGCTCATTTAGGTAACAATCACCACTAAATGGGGCTGCTCATTAATACTAACCTGTGAAGTGAAGGACATATTTTCGTAAATTACATTTATTTAAATGAACCCCTAAGAGTGTGGATGACTAGGGGACAAAGCTGAAAAGAGGGGTTCATGGGGGGAGCAAAATTCACTTTTTAAGCTGCCCCCCCATTACTGCCAACACCCAGGACTGGGGTCTAAACACTTTTTGATCTTTTAGCTCTGTATTCTTAACCATTTAGAGCTAATATGCAAATAGGGTCATCCACATTCTTAGAGGTTAATTTTAAAAAAGTTAAGTTTTAAAGTATGAATATATTTTCTCTTTCTCCTATTATTCCTGGGATTTAATTCAGAAATGAGTAAGTCACTTGTTAACCTGTGAAGTGATTAAAATGTACTGTCACACAGCTAGAAATACCTTTAGTAGTTTATTTCTAGAACGTTTGAACGACGTTTGAAGAAAAGGAAACGGAGAGCGACGGAACGAAGACGAGCACGATGGAGAAATGCAACAGAAAAAGACGTGGTATAGTGCAAACATAAAAATGCTGTTTTCAACAAAAAATGTTATTTTCAGTATACAAAAAAGTGAACTGTGTGGTTTGTGTGTGAATTGTTATAAAAAGTTATTTTGATGAGAAGCGAAAGAATCAGTGCCCATAAGACGGCACTCATTAAAAGTACATCGACTTGCTGCTTTACAAACATATGCTTTCCGGTTTAACTATGAGGTCATCTGGTGACTCCAATCATTTTTCATTATAGACAGACTAATTAGTGAAGTCATCGAACAATGTTTTAAGAAAACTAGTATGCTGTGAGCCCTCACATCTAAAGCAGAGAACTATTCAGGGCTTTTCCCCCATCTATAGAGGAAGTAGAATGCCAGCGTCGGCTAACCGATGGACGACAACCAGCGCATCCCATGCTTCAAATCACACAGCCACTAAAAAAAGACATTTGGCACTTGAGAGTAATAAGAAGTAAACCAGACAACGTAAGGATGACTGTGTGGGGATTAAAACTTAGGAAAATAGCCATCACAGATGAGTTGCCCACTCCAGTGCGATTCTCTTCCCACCAATCATGTCATGAGAATGAGAAATCTTTTTTCCATGTATTCATGATTCACAATAGGAAAGGTTCACTATCATCTATCATTGAGGAGAACACTGAGCATGCCGGTCTTCAAAAATCCCCATTCCCACCGTGTATGCCTGCTTAGACGCGACTCTAAATCACCGATCACATGAATGCCCAGATGTTAGAGCAAGTCTTTAAAGACAGACCGGTTACCTTTCCAAATCCTACACCGTGTAGTATAAAAACCCCTTGTACATGTAACATGGGAAGAGCCATCATTACTCCCTGTATTCTCTTTTTATTTACCGTTCCCCTTTCACGGTCATTGATTGGCTTTTACAAGTAAGGGTGCAAAAGGGGATAAAAATGCTAAATTATCAAATTTATATCCCAGGCCCCTCGCAATAAGATACTGTAAAAACCTTCCCTTGAAATACTTTATACTTTTAGCACACACACATTGAGGGCGTATTATATACAACCGCAAAACTTTGTTACATGGGAATAAGGTTTTCTGCAACACAATTTCTTTAGGGTTTCTGAGAACCCTTAGTAAAGTACTCAGAGTATGTAAAAATATACATGTAAATTATAAAGGAGAAATCAGCGGTAGAAGCTGCCCTCCTAATATTCAGTGTCTGAATATTAACATAAGGACGTGAATTATATCCCCAAGATTTATATAGTAGAATCCACTGTTAAAAGAAATCTACATGGAAAAAACACTATAGGTAGAAAATTACCTGAAAATATTACATTATTATTAAAACTGTTTATATGTTTCATCTCTTGGTTAAATATGTATTAATATACTCAACACGGATTTATTTGCCATACAAACTTTTCATGATTTGCTGGCCATCTTTGTTTAACATTTTGGTGGCTATGTCTGAAGAACAGTTTGGCTGCGTATTGGTGCGAGATACGCGATCATTGTTGGAATTTCCCTGCACCAGAATCGACCTTCATACAGGATCATTCTGGGATTTCTTTTGGGATCAACTAAAAAGAATGAATGTGTTTTGCCCCCCCCCCCCCCAAAAAAAAATGGTGGCTAAGCATGGATGAAAGTTTTTTGGTAAGACTAGGTCCTCGGCTAGGAGAGGCGTCACGCCACCGAATCGTTAAGCCAAGCGGCGTGTGCGTGGCACTTGGTAGCAAAGTCAGCTACTGGAAGCAGCTGCCGGAGTAACCGTATAATAAGCACACATGCTGGGGCATGCGCTCGGGATTACACGCCTGTTACTCTGCGCTCCTAAATCTTTCAGTATTAGAATCTCATTTCAGCACTTCTAACGGGGGGCACAGCAGCAGCTCCGAGGGTTTAAATGCGAGTCGACAACACGGCAGTACGCAGGAATCATAAACTCGCTCCACGCCATCTCACATTTTCGGTGAAATTCTTTGTCAGGATTGTAGCGAAGCTGATGGTACTAAAACATTCCGTCACTTACACTTTTATGTTATTCTTTTGAGGAATACTTTCAGTCTTACCGCTTGTATTTATAATGGAACAAGCGGTAACTGACTGAGTCATAACTGACGTACCGGCATCATTTTTTTCTGTACTCACAGCCTCTCTGACATAAGATAACTCGGGGGGCACCCAATCTTCATTTAAACTTGTTCTGGGTTCTTGGTTAAAATATTGTACAGTTAATTAGCCCACAATATCTAAATCTGCAGACATAATACCCAAAACAAGTGTACAGACTATCTTCTAAATAAATAAAACTTTTATTAGATTATTTAAAAACATACAGAGTCAACAATGAGAAAAGGCAACCAGAGTGTCTTATAGACCACGTTAGGGGATGTACACCCTTTGCTCACACTGTAGGGTGTACAGGCACCAGGTAGGGCCAACAGATCCAAATCAGGGCTACTAAGTGTCAGGTGATTCAGGCGGATAGAGCACCTGGACTGGGCTGTCACTCCAGAACATGTCCCCAACGTATGGAAATAGGAATGGAAAGGAGACTGCTTGACGGGCGTGTGACAGAGGGTCATGCGCGGTCTCGGGATGTGCACAAGTCCGTAGGAACAGAAGCAACAGGCACAGTGAGCTCCATTCAGGTTGCTTCCTATATATTTAGTAATACATTTATCAGCTTTATTTAGTTATTTAGATTGTTTTTCTACAATTACTTAATATTTATGAATTTATTGCGCAATGTAATACTTATCACTTGATTTGCCTGTAATGTAATGGATTCATTTATCAAATTATTAAAAGGATGAATGTTTTCACTGATTTATAAAAGATTATTAATATTTGTGAAACATTTAATGTATTGATCAATACTTTATTATAATCCTTTTTATTACATATATTTTGCAAACTATTATCTTGGGACACATTTCTTTCTTTATGTATTTCATATGAAGGGAAGATAAAATGTTAAAGTATCACTTTAGAAGACAGAAGGGAAAGAGGAGATATTACAGAAATGTTAAATACATGAAAATAAAAACTTGACTCCTACAATTTTTGGCTGGCTCATAGATCCAAACCAAATTTGTCAAACCCTGGTATATTCTAGCAAGTAAAAGACTGAATATGGTTAATGACTGATCACGATACACTTAATCCCACAGTACGGATGGTGGTCAGACCCTTTGTAATCAATTGTGACCCCATATTGTATACAAACTAGAAATCTGCAGACATACGTAACAATGCTGAAGAGTTTTATTAAATGCCGACAGTCATTGGTTCATGGTGAGTTCTCAGAGGCAACATCATCGGGACATTGAGGAGTGCAACAATGTCCCCTACTAAGAACGTGCTCCGGCTGAAAATGTGTTGGCACACAATGTGCTTTAGTAACGAACTTACATTTTGGAGAAAAATGCAATACACGCTAAAAACAACATAATGCTTGTTCTGCTCTTTTTTCGCAAACCCCCTCAAAAATGTGTAACAAGGTATAAACCATGTTTGGCCACACACTGCAACGTCTGTAACCGACACTGGCAGGAGCTGTGTGCAACTAATACACTCATAAGCTGGGTGGGCATCCAGCACCACTAATATTGGCCAGGAGACGGAGGACTGCTCTGATTAAAGTGGTAGAACACCCCATCTGCAAATCTGTAAAACTTTCACTCGCCTCACAGTTTATGGGTTTTTTATATCACGATAACCTGTCCTTCCCAGCCATCACAGTTTCTAAAATGGTCTTACCACTATCAAATATTACTGCGGGTTAAACCATTCCTTTGCTGCTATGGTGATAAGGCCACTTCTACCCATAACCCTAAATGTATACATCTTACTGAAACGCTTTGTTGAGTGTTTACTGAAAATTAAACACCAAAAAAGAAGACGTGTAGACCTGCAGGATGCACGCTTACCTTTGTATTGGGAGTGACTCACTGCAAACATATTAATGGCCATGATTTGCAGCATCCTTGTGCTACCAATTGGGGATGGGCTGTGTTGGAGAAGGGCCTGGAACTCCTTGAGAACCCTTTCTGCTACCGAGGGAAATGTTTCCATCCTGAAACAAACAAAAATAAGTAAAATCAGAACAACAAAATAATTACCGGTATTTAACCTTTAGCGAAAATGCAGACAGGGAAACAAAGTAATATGGACTAAACAAATACATGGAATACATGGAAAAGCCATCAAGAACATTCCACTCGTTGCTATGGTAATAAGATGATTATTAAACTTAGCACCAAAATTGCTATGGAGATTGGTGGGTATAGAAAGTCTGTGGAAACATCTTAATTTCCCAAAAAAAGTTAATACAGAAGTGAAGAACATAAAAACTAATACAATTATAATTATCAAATATCTTGCATCCTTCTGCACATTTCAGTTCTTTCAGCTTGCCTTCAACATTTACTGCTGGTCAACGTCAACTATTAAGGACACGGAGAATCTGGGCATATATGTGTAGATAAAATGAATTCAAAACAAAAGTGCGTGGAGGAACCTGATCACTAAGAGCTTACAATCTAAATGGACACTACGCGATGGAGCCCTGCAGCCTGTGGACACGGTGATGTTAATGCGATTCGTGACACATAAAGGAGCAGAGTTTGAAACACTTGGATCCAACTCCACAAGTTTCTCCACATCTCCATATCTTTCTTCTTGGCCTTCTGTGTGTGGCTCTTTTGTTGTTGACCTTCATGTGCCAGAAATTCTCATACACTTGATTACTCGAGGTGTACCGGACAACAGCATTTTCATTTAACTCACCTGGTAATGATTGAGCCTCTAGTAAAAAAAAAAAATACTTGGCTTTACCCCAAAAGCTTCAAGCTACACGTGACCATTCACTAGAAATAACTTATCTCAAAGAACTAATTGAAGATGCAGAACATGCATAAAGAGTGTAAACATTTCATACATATTCCATTAGTTTGCTGAGAAAATGGTTATTTGCTTGCAGTGATTATTCATGTTTAGTCTATCACTTTGGATTGAAGCCAAGTAATTGTCTTTGCCTTAGTTAAGGTTACTGCACACGGTTGAAGCTTCACACATGTACAGAAATGTGTAAGACCACAAGACAAAGAAACTGTAAGACATGTATATAGACGCCGGCTGAAACAGTCCATGCGCCGTGTATATAGACGCCGGCTGAAACAGCCCATCCGCCGTGTATATAGACGCAGGATTGAACAACAGTCCATCCTGCAATGTATATAGACTGCCGGCTGAAACAAGTCGCATGCCCATGTATATACGAGCGCCTGGCTGAAACAGTCCATTGCGCCGTGAATATGAGCCGGGCTGAAACAGTCGCATGTTGCGCCATGGATTATTGAGACGCCTTGGCTGAAAGCTAGTCCATGTGGCGCCATGTATATAGACGCCTGGCCTGAAACAGCCCATGCCGCCCGTGTATATGAGACGCCTGGCTGAAATACGCCCATTACCGCCGTGTAAATAGACGCGGGCTGAAACATTGCCCATCCCGCTCGGTGTATATAACGCAGGCTGAACAGTCCATTGCGCCGTGTAATAGATCGCACCGGCTGAAACAGGTCCATAGTCGCCGTATAATAGACGGCAGCTGAAACAGTCATGTCGCCCGTGTATATCAGACGCCGGCTGCAACAGCCAACGCATGGTATATATATGACGCTGGTTGAAACAGTCCAAACCGCTCATGAAATATATAGACGGCTGGCCCCTGAAACAGCCCATCCCGCCATGTATAAGACAGCTGGCTTTGAAACAGCCCCATCCGCCATGTAATTATAGACGCAGGGCTGAAAACAGTCCATCCGCCATTGTAGTAATTGACGCGGCCAAACAGTCCATTGCCGCCATGTATATAGACGCCGCTGAAAAAGCCAGCCCATCCGCCGTGTATAGGAGACGCAGGCTGAAAAGCCCATTGGCCGCCGTGTATATAGTACGCCGGCTGTAAACAGCCCATCCGCCGTGTATATAGACGAGCAGCTGAAGGATCCAGTCCCATGCGCCGTGTATAAGACGCAGGCTGAACGTCCATCGCCGCCGTGTATATAGACGCAAGGCTGAAAAACAGTCCATGCGCCGTTATATAGAACGCAGGCTGACACACTTCCATGCGCCGTGTATATAGACGCCCGGCTGCAACGATGTCGATGCCGCCATGATATATTGAACGCTAGGGCTGAAACAGTCCATGCCGCCATGTATAGACGCATGCTGACAACAGCCCATCCCGCCCAAGTATATAGACGCTGCTGAAAACAGCCCATCCGCGCATGTATTACAGACGGAACAGGCTGAAACAGTTCGCACCGCCCTGTAATATAAGACGCTGGCGAAAACAGTCACATTTCCGCCAGTATGATAGGACGCAGGGCCGAACAGCCATACCGCTCATGTATATTAGACAGTCCATCCGCCATGTATATAGACGCCCGGCTGAAACAGTCCATGCGCCATGTATATAGACGCAGGCTGAAACAGTCCATCCACAAGGGATGACCCTAGCCAAGTAATTCTTAGTAGACAATGTTTAAAAAATATATAATTTTATATATCTTGCACTCAAATAATGTAAACAGCCTGGGCCACGGATGATTAAAAAGGGACAGACTAAGGCCCCTGAAACTCCTACTATAAATGGAAAAAAACATTTACCTGACACTGAAGTTATTGCCATTGATTTGCTGCTTAAGCTGTCAATCGGTGGTAGGAAAGTACTTCAATTGCTCTTTTCTGACACTGATTGACAGCTTAAAAAGCCAAGAAATGGCAGGAACATGCTCCTACTGAAATTAACAGGAATATTTTAAACATTCTGAACCCCAGACCCTTGCACTCAGCGATCACCAGAAGTAGTGAAGTTTATTTGAAGTATATGCATGGACACGGAACATCAAGCAATACAGTCTGATGCGTTTCATCCTTAAAATTACTTACGGTTTTCAGTTCATAGCCCCTCACTTTCCCCCTCTAGTCTTTAGGGTTAAAACCTGCATTTTTAAATGGAGCACCTAGACCTATTGGTAACTGCAATAAGATAAGCTTTTACTAGCCGGGTGAAAAGGGCGAGGGGCTCAAAACACCATCTTTTTTTTTTTTCTTGGAACAATCCTAACTTTATTTTAATAATTAGATATTCATACTTTATCACAATCTTTCTGCCTGCAATTTAACTTAAATAGAAAAAAATAAAATATAGTACGCATGAACGCTAAAACTCTTGTTGAAAAGGCTGTTGTTGTATGTAGACCACACAATACATTGATAGTATGAAAACGAAATGCAGCGGCGCTTACAACTGCCAAATAATACATTCTATTCTAACAAAACAAATATGTCTACATATACACTACTCCGGTTCCTGCAACTCTCTCTCTTTGGTTCTGATTAAATAATCTGGACTTTTTTTGTCTCCGCAGCACTTGCTATGGTGTGGCAATGTCTGGCGCTTGTGTATAAAAAAAAAAATTAATAAAAGCAGTATTCAGAACGAAAACTCTGCTTGTACAGATAGAAATAAATAAAACACAATATTACATAAAGCCGTCGTGTAATGGAAGCAGTATTAACCACATTGGGAATAGCTTAGTGCTTCCTCCCGGAGAGCTGTCTAGTGAGGGTATGTGGTTGCACTTCCAGTTTAAAACCTGGGTCAAATCCCAGAACAGCACGGCCCTGCGCGACAGGCAGCCAAAACAGGGGACCGCACCGGAGAAGAATTCATTTACATGGAAGCTCGGGGTATGACATCACTGACGAGACTGGATGACACAGCTTCTGATTCCCCCTCCCCTACATTTTATTATTATTTTTCTCAGGAAAAGGAAAACAGACTACTTAAGTACCAGATGTCATTTTAACCAGTTTTATAGACTTTAACATTAACAGTATAGAGCACCGAGACTTTAACATTAACAGTGCATACGCTTGGTTCTACGTAAAGATTTGTTTACTTTTACTACTTTATTTTTTATACGCAGCCACTTACTATGTATCTATTGCGCAATATCAGCAGAAGGGCTGATGATTTTAAGTGGTACTGACACATTCACATCTTTCTAAGCATACCTAAACTCATTAAATGTATACAACGGTGATATCAAATTCATTTAAAATGTTTAATTAAAGCAATGGGTTCCTTAGTTTTTAATAGCCGTGAGATGTTAAATAATAAATACTTTTGTTAGAAATTGCCCCTTTATTTATTTTAATTTATTTATTTTTTTTTTGCTTAGGGCCTCAAAAATCTAAAGCTATCACCTCAAGCCCCACAACCCAGTCTGATTTAATATTTAATCCAGTCAGGGAATTACTTTTGTTTTCTTGATGCTGTAATGTAAACACACACATATCTATATATATATATATATATATATATATAATTTATATATATATATTATTGTGTATTATTATTATTATGACGTCAAAACGTCATTTGATTAGCACCTTCCATTAACAATGTAAACTTAACAGGGAACTCCCACCATACTTTTATATCCTAAGGTAACTGGTCTATGGTTGTAAGGAATATGTATGCAAAAAGCTACATATCACACACTGCTATGCATCCTACTGATAATATAAAAACACAACAT
This sequence comes from Spea multiplicata, assembly GCA_009364415.1. Lineage (NCBI taxonomy): Eukaryota > Metazoa > Chordata > Amphibia > Anura > Pelobatidae > Spea > Spea multiplicata. Next base: position 57,750 of record VKOC01016425.1, read on the forward strand.
GAAGGGCGAAATGGATGGGAGTGGGGTTTCCCTTTAATGTGAACAACAAAAACCTGTCTGTCAAAAAGGGATCTGGCAACTTAAGACCGTGTCTTTGGGTTTGTGAAGGTAGTATCAGAGAAGATGTCCTATTGAAGAGGCCTTTTGTGGACTCTTTTTGGAATTTTGATATGGCCTTATTACATATAACTCTCAGTACTATCATGTGGCTTAATAAAATGTAAAACGGTTATTAAACTGTTGCAGTGTGTAGAAGGATTTAGAGATACTCTGTGGAAGAAGACTCCGTTTTCCACATTTGGATTCAAGTTTGCGTTCTACAATTGTAATAGCAGCTGATACTTCGAGTAATGTTTCCTTTGATAATATATCTTTCTGGATAAAAGGTAAAACTACCACTCCTTAAAAAAAAAAAATTAAAAAAAATTATTCTATATTATTTGTTTTTATACAAAATTGTTTCCAAGTTTTCCGCATTAGCATTGGGTAGGAAAATGTCAAAAAACACATCCGTTTCATTTTACAGACAGATTGTAAGTTAATAGGATTTGGGAAAAACATTTGTTGACCACCTCCTTTGTCATCCACAATGCAGCCTACCAAGGCGATCAAACATTTTCAGTGTCATCGTCAGGTAAAATCGAAGTCCTCCTGATACATTTTATTAGCCCAAGAGAATAAAAAAATAATTAAAAAAAGGTTTTAAAGTTTCATACTTTAGGTCTCTTCAGATGCCTACCGGCCACTGGTCGAGCGCTAGTGTCAGAAATGCCACATTATGTGTCCAGGAAAGAAGAAAATCTCATCATTACCAATTTCTTTTCTTAAGCAACTGGTTTATAAAGGATGATTGCAAAGACTTTTATCGACTTTTTACTACTGAATAATTATGTATACAATAACGTCAAGGAACCGAACCTACACACATTCCCTAGTATATTGGTCTGTGCATTACTCCATTCCTACACACAGACGTGAGCACTGACTCGTTATGCCTCTATGATAAGGAGGGGTTTCTTTCACCAGTGTTAACAAAACATGCAATATGCTACCATAAGCAAATGTATCCAATCATGGTAACACTCCCCGGCGGCTAACCGGGGTGATATCAGGGTCTGGAGCGTTGAATCTTCTAAGCCAACAGAAAACATCACTCTACAGGGATGTCAAGGGAGCAGCAAAGGGCGCTTCACCCACTGCGCCCTCAGCTATAAACACAGCTTGGCTGCAAAGCGGCTCGCATTCCAAAGAGATGCATAATGTCGGAAAATAAGAGACAGATCCAGCACACTTACCCAATCCTGGTGAAGAGCTTCCCCTGGGCATGCAGGAAACTGAGCAGGAAGCGTTTATTCAGCTGCATGGGAAAGAAAAAAAAAATGAAAGGAGAGAAACAATAAAACCTTCGACATTCTGGGAAAGGAGTGGAGTCCCGGGTGCTGAGATAACCTGGCCTGGGGATGTGGGGGCGAATGGCTGGAGATGGGAAATGAATGACATGCCCTAAATCTCACACACATGCTGGGATGGGCACATGCCATTACAAGGAGCAAAGAGTTCAAGTGGCTTCATAGCTCTGCCCTCTGCTGGGTAACTCAAGCATGTGCAGGCCCAGTATCGTACTACAGACAAGAGGCTAAGTATTGCCAGGCAATGTAGAACTGCATGTCAAATGCAGATATACTTGGCGACTGATACAGAGAACACAACAATTATATATACAGAGTAGAAAACATTAGATAGAAGCAGTGAAATCCTAGAAGCCATGGCTACCTGACTCTTAATTTGCAATCTGCATACACTTGGTATACCCAGTGGTTACCTACACATTACCTATCCATATGTTACTTTACCTAGGCCACAATAAACTGGATCGTATTAAACATTTATTTTTCCAACCACTGTGCAATAAGAGCTCCTTCATCCCTTATAAACTAGTAAACGACTAAAATAATGTTCCTTGGGAAAAGCATAATCTTGTGTGAGGGCGTATAATGAATTGATATGAAGATTACATGCAATAACTTTGCATGGTAAAGCAATATATGTTCTGATACAGAAATATTATGTACGCCCTTTTCTCCTGTGCCTCCAGAAACACATAATACTTAATACTAAAGCGTCATTCTAGGGGGACTCTATAAGCCGCGGTCCCACATATTGCCGACACCTGCCGAATCCGGCCTGCACGCAGAAGTCACCAAATAAGGGAAGGATTGCGCACAGCAGCCCAGGAAGAAATTGTGTCTTAAGATGAAAATTCAATACTTGAGTTTTGGACGTAAATTTCTGTATCTGCTCTTTCTCAAGGCTGAGTCTGCTCTAAGCTTACAGCACGAAGAGCAGAAGGAAGAGAAGCAGCTGAGATGTTAAGATCCCTGGGAATCCAGGATACATCCTGCAGAGATAGACAGAGAAAGAATGGCCGGCCAGGGGCAGGAGGGAGATGTGATTAAATCAAGAGCTTCCTATAACAAACAACAAAGCAAAAGACAGACACATGAGAACCAAAGATATACTTCAGAAAGACGTGTGTCAAAAAACAAACTGGGGTCATGAAGGGTAATTTTATCAGCCATGGTACCAGAGGGGTGAAGCTGTCGAGATCAGAGTTACCAAACAAAGGGTGCCCGTTTACTCTATTTACTGGTATTTCAACTGCAACTCGGCAGACGGTCCCTAAAAGGAACCAGGTTGCAAACCCTATTAAAAAAAGTAAGCCCTGCTGAACATGAAGCGTCTGGCTAATTTTATTTGTATAAAAATAGACTTCCAAGGTAATAGAAATATCGTATAGTGATGGATATGTAGAACTGGCAGCCAAGAGGACTTGTTGGATCAAAGACAGTAGGAAGAATTCACAGAAATTGGCGATTGGATTATAGCAAGAACTCTGGCTCTTTTAAAATGGATCTGAAACTAGATGATGTGAGCCTAATATTTTTTTCTGTTTTTAGCTGTTATGTTTCTATGTTACACTTTGTTTCACTGATAATCTATGGCTGCTTTGAGGTGCATGTGGAAGGTCAATTCAAGGTCAATGTGTAGGGGAGGTAGACATGGCATGGTAACTGAGAAGGAAGTGGGTATTTATTCGTGAGTCATACGGGGCGATATACATGTTCTAAGTCACGTCGCAGCCTCAAACGCTGGGAAAGTGGTTTTCGCGTGTAACCGACCACACTACACCATGGCACCTCACTTCCTTCTTTGAGTACTTCCTCTCAGAGAACTCACGTGAAGTGCTTCTGTGATTCCCTGGTAATGGGACGCTATGCAAAGGAGGCCATGGGAAAAAAAAGTCAAGAAGTCTGAAATATTAAGCTGTGGGGGAGCGGCATGAGAAAAAATACAAGTTAAAATATATAAAAAAAAAACAAAAAAAAACACAACTGATGTGAAAAGAGAAGTGTGGTATAAAGACATAGCTCAACCACGGCTGGAGAACACCTTGTTACTTATCACCCTTTCTACAACTCCCATCACTTGCTGTGGACCACAAGAGTAACGAATGATGTAAAAACAATTAATGGCAGGGAACAAAATTACCTCCTACAGGTATTCTGTGATTAACATGACAAGGAAGTGTCCCTCCTGAAACACAAAGTACGTGGAAGGGGATAAAACAGCGCCATCTAGAGCTCAGAAACAATAAGCGCCCTGCATAATACGGTACATGCCTATATCTGCACTGTGAATGAACAGGTTGGGGAGATCAAAGACTTCCACCGGAGGGGTGGAAGTCCTGTACCCCATCACACCCAGTATTTCATTTGTTGATTTATACAGTGTTTTCATACGCCTTAGTGTTGTCTCCAGTTCATAGACAGGAAAGGGATTAAGGTGAGGTGTGTTTAAGGGGGTCTCCACAAACCCGATATGAAGAGGACAGATGACCACTAATACACGTTTTTAAATCTATATTTTAGCCAATGAATTTAATCAAACTGAGGCAGCTGCTGGTTTAAACATCATAACAGCAACTACAAATTTGAGCAATGTATCAGCTTGGTAAATTAAGGAACAATTAAAAGCGATGCTGCAAACTGACAGCCTGGTAAGAACATTCCAAGGGTTCTGCCCCCTTTCAAAATATATTTGAAAAGCCCCTATACGGGATATTTAGCTATAGTGCACTGCAACAAAAAATACTAAAAAAAATTACAAAGTGTAAAATCGTAAAAAAATATGGTTTGGACAAAAATTAATCATATGTATCACCTCGAACCACTCCCATAAAAAAAAGTGTCCCCTAAAACAATAAGTACAATTTTTAAGAGGTAAAACTGTAAAAAACATAAAATTGTTTCATACTAAATGATGGATAATAATGATGAATATGGTTTTAAAAAAAACCTTGTGTGGGTACATTAAACGTGGAAGACAGATGAACAAGGACAAATCAGAAATGTAGAAAAACCCATCATCCAAAAGTGTAAAAACGAAGGAGTTAAGAACAACTAAACATGAATTTATGGATGGAAGAGATAACTGTGAAAATTTGCTTCATGAAAAAATGGTCAGCTTTTTCAACACAAAGTTCCTTAACATAGACTTACTTCACTTGGTCCAAGACTGTCCAGACCACTGTAGCTCTCAGAGTTCTGACACGAGGTTCCTGTCTGTGTCCGGTGGATCCATACTTCTACACGAGTAGTGTCATCAGCGGTGTGTCGAAATGTCATCCGTGCATTAGAATTGTGAAGGTTAAGCCCCGTATCCTTTTGCTGCTTCGCTTCCATCTGCACAGCCTATAGTTAAAAATATTTAAAAAAAAAAATGTGAAAATAAGAATTATTTTTTATTATTTTAAATAGTGCCATCAGATTCCGCAGCACTGTACAAAGTGAAGACAGGACATAACAAGTAGTATATGACAAAGGATGATATACAGAAAACAACAGGTGAAGAAGGCCCTGCTCAAGTGATTTTACAATCTAGAGGGATGGTATTAGGATGTCCAAAAGATTATTAGAAAATGTTGTTTACACAATCACATCTTGTAATCTGGGCGTTCTAGCTATCAACATATACAAATATGTGCAAAAGTTATATCGCAAAGTGAAAAGTGAGAATTACATTTTCTTTGCTCAACTCCTGTCAGCCATCACAGAGAATCTTCCTCCCAACTCGGGTAGGGTATGAAAAAACTGTAAAATGACCCATCCCCTCTACCTGCCCATGTGAAATAATTAAAAAAAAAAACACCAGGAATAATGCAAGAGAATACATTTATCGGATGTAAATAAATGCTGCCAGGAGATAAGCAAGGAATAAAATCTTGGTAAGTAGAATTCTTTCCCTGGCCGACCCTGGCACCCTTCACTTAGAGATATATCAAAGACCAAGGCAGGGATCACTACAAGGCCATCTGAAGGACCTTCTTCCCAAAGTATTTCATAGAAAGCACATCTATACTGTAGCACCTGGCAAAAGTATGCAAGTTCTTCCAAGTAGCCACCTTGCAAACAGTATTCCCTCTAAGCTGTGCCCGCACATAGCTTTCAGAGGGAGCGCACACGTCCAAAAAATGTGCGCACAACCAGTAGCGTACCGGGGGGGGGGGCGGTCCGCTACTGGTTGTGCGCACGGCACCCCTCCAGAGACCGACAGTTATGTCCGCCGCTAGAAGAGCAAGCTCGGTTGGGGAGATCATGGATCTCCCTCTAACCGTCTTAAAAAAATCAAGGGAGTGGGTGGTCTGTTAATGCAGACCTCCAATCCTGCTCCCTTGCGGTGCGTGCGGCAACTGATGCTGTGCGTTGGGATTTTATGTCATATCCCGGCGCATAACACCGAAGCCACGCCCACCGCCTTCACTGCACTGGAAGGACAGGACACAGAAGAGGACGAACAAAGAGGAGGAAAAGTGACAGAGAAAAGGTTGGAAAACATTCCGTGAGAGTGGATTAGTAAGTGTGTGAGAGTGATGGGTGTTATGCTGTAGTTTATGCTGAATGTTTGTGAATGAGTGTGTGTGTGATAGCACGGATGTTAAGTGTGGGGAGGAGGATAGCATGGCACAGGGAGGCTGTAATCATATTCCTATCATGCCCAGGTTCCAGCATGTACTGGCTGCCTGGGCATGATAGGAGTGTGATTGCTGTTAGCAATTATATATCTTTCGTCCAATTTTGGTGTGTTACTTTTAATAAAGGTGTGGTTAACACACCAAAATTGGACAAAAAATGTATTGCTAACAGCAATCACACTCCTATCATGCCCAGGCAACCAGTACATGCTAGAACCTGGGCATGATAGGAGTGTGATTGCTGTTAATCATATATATATATATTTTTTATTATTAATATTGTTATTGATTTTTTTGTCTAATTTTGGTGTGTTACTTACTTTTAATAAAGGGGGTCATTTTCGGTTTCAGTCAAGTGAATGCTGAATTTTCAGGTCCAGAATTTTCATTTCGGTGCATCCCTACTAGTGGTAGGCCTACACCACATCAATGTTTGGCTTAGTATATAGTGATTGGGGTCATGCTACAATGTCTGGCTCAATGTATGGTGATAGGGTTTATGTTGTACCACGGTCAATGTGTGCCTCTGTATATAGTGGTAGGTGTTCTGCTGTACCACCGTCAATGTTTGCCTCAGTATATAATGATACCAGCTATGCTGTACCACTGTCAATGTTTGCCTCAGTATATAATAAGTTGCGCTGTACCCCTGTCAATGTTTGCCTAACGATAGAAGCTATGCAGTTTTAAAGTGTGTTTTTGGGTCCCACATACAGGATCCACCCAGGTGCCAAATACTCTAGGTACGCCCCGGCGCACAACAGTTTTTCCAAAAATTTTTTTACCCTTTATGCGGCCTGGAGCCTCCGCTCGGGATTTGCTCATAATTTACTTATGCAGTGAGAACTGCTCTTTCAGGATCCGAAGAATGCAATGAAGCAGTTCTAATCTACTAACTAATTAAAAGTTTTGAGGGATGTCTGGAGGAGGAATCTCTGTAAGTGATGGCTACCACAGCAAAGAAAAGAATAGGTTTGCCACAGAAAGCAATGTTAGTTTACATTTTTTGTTATAGCATAATACACAATTTCTTCCCTTGCTGCCTCTACTTAAAGCAGCAAGCATACCTACAAGTACACTACCTACACACAAATCACTCCTTTTGAAATCAGTGGGAATAATGGTAGCCAACGTATGCTGGCTAAAGACTTACGTTCAACTAGGATACATTGGCCGCTACTACAGATTTGAATAAGTGTGCTACAAGCCATGTACAGAAAGTGTTACACTTCCTAGTTTCAGTCCCTTTAAGCATTTAACGTGCCTCATCATACCTTGCGTTTGGTCTCTTCAAACAAACTCATGAGACTCTCCTTAGCAGTGAGAATGGGGTTGCTTGCAGCCAGGCTGCGCATATAGTAATAAACAGCATCCAATTTGCGTCTCTGTAAAAAACAAATACTGGTCATTAGCCGTTAATTAACGTGTTAACAAAAACTTTTCTTCTAAGAAAAAAACTAGGCACAGACGTGAGCGACCATATTTTTAATTATTTTTGTGTTTTGTTTAAGCCTCCAGCATTGGGTTTCTTCTTGTGCATTTAACCCCTTCAGTCCCTTATGGACGTACCGGTACGTCCAAAAAACGCATCCCAAGAATCTCCTATGGACGTACCGGTACATCCAGCCCTTCTTGCAGCAGCAGGGACACATCCCTGCCGCCGCAAGGGAGATCAGGCTGTCATTTGACAGCCTGAACGCCCACCTGACAGCAGAAGCCAGCATAAATAAAACAAAAAAAAAAAAAAAAAAAAAAATACAAAATTAATATATAAAAATTCTACAAAAAATGTACACCTTATTGTATGTTCCCTGGTGCTGGGAAAGTATGGAAAATCTATATAAATTAGGTATTCCTGAAATCAGGACACCTGAATTGATAAACTTGGAGGGGATTTTCCATCACTTTACCTAATTTTGTGAGGATTCAGAGGGAAAATGTAAAAAAAAAAAAAGGTGTTTTTTTTCTAATTTTGCTAGTTTTTACTAAATTCTCATTCTAAATTTTCAGCTAATCATCCCAACTATGGATCAAAAAAAGCTCTATCTCTCCTTGAAAAAAACAATATATAGTTTACATGGGTACACTATTCACAGGAAAAGAGAATCATTGCTGAACCGACATAGCGCAAAAATGGCAAAATTGCTCCTGGACTTGAGGTACCAAAAACCCCTGGGATTGAAGGGGTTAAGATATTCAGTATAGGATTTGACACATGAAACACATGATAGTTTTGCTCAATTCAGAGACTGTAACTAACTGCCAATTTAAAATAGAGGGGGTGCACAGGCCAATAGGTAGGACAAGATTCCTGTACGCATTATAAAAGTGGTCTATTAATAACATAGGAAACCCTCTCCCCCATTAGAAGAACGCTGAAGAGGGCGTGCCCAGTGGCCATGCCCAGAGGCCTCGGGAAGACGGATTCGCTGAGCAGTCTATCTGCATTATTCTGGTCTCTCTGTCGACTTCCGCAAAAGGGCGGAGCCACAGGCACAGCCTCCCCCCCTCCTGCCAATTGCAGAAGAGGGTGTGTCGAGGCTGCTGCAGAGAGTGATTCTAAGGGGGGACTCCCAGGGCTGCAAAGCCCCTTGCCTTTGCTGAAGACGCCATGGCACACACCTGTGTCAACATCAGGAACGGGCCACAAGTGGGTGCCTTATACTAGCCGTAATAGAACATTGATTTGTGTGCATGAACAGAGAACACACAGCAGCTAAGAATTCAGAGACACCTGAATGTCCTTTATTGTCCCCACTCTGAATTGATTCAACGCACCATAAATAATACGTTTTGTAGTACTTCCGGCTCCCTCTGTAAAGCTGCAAACTAACACTGTAACCCACAATACAATTTTTGTTTTTCTTTACCGTGTATATAGCCAGGAGGGCAAGCTGGTTATAAGGTCGTCCATTCTTTGGTGCAATGTGCTGAGCTTTTAAGTACCAGCTGGAAGAAATAAGGTTTTTCATATTAAAACATGAACTACTAATTCAATCTGGATTAGTCAAACAAATGGAAGCAGAAAATACAGATGGTTACCTGCGGGCTTTACCATAATTACTTGTGTCTGTTGCCTGCTCTTTGTACCGAGCGATGTCACCCTGGCATATCATGCAGCGCTGGGCACTGATGAGGGCAAACTTTACCTGCATGGGTAAGAGAAAAAAAAACGCTTGAGGCACGGAGTTGTACGTATAAACAGTGAAACGGCATTAAAGTGCATAGAAGGCTGCTACCACATACCACTTTACGTAGAGGTTTGCTGCGGATGGCCAGTCCATCCATATAATCCGCCAAATTAAACTGGTAACTTGCTTGCAGTTTTTGAAGCAAACTGTCAAAAAACGCTGTTCCCTACAAACACAGACAGAAACATAAATTAAGTGAGGTAGGGGTGTAACATGAAAATATATGAACAAATTATATAAATTTACAAGCAAAAAAAAAAAGTATAGGAGGATAGCTAAACAACATTAGACTTATTTATATGAACCTAATATGTCACAAGATTGGGGTTTTTTGTAGTTTTTAATTTTAAATTCTTCACTTTAACCAGGTAAACAGATGTCTGTGATCACTAACCCCATCAGTCATTATACATTTCTAATTTTAATTATAGAAATTACATGGCACCGCGTGCGTTAGTGTATGTTGTTGGGTAATGTGTGTATGTGTGCGATAGTGAGTTAGCATCTGTGTGTTACTGTATGGCATCAGTGTGAGTGTTTATGTCAGCATGTACCGTGTACGTTAATGTATGGAGTTAGCATGTACGTGCATGAGCGTGTGGTGTTTGCATGTGTTACTGTGAGGTAAATACCATATAAGCTAATGAGAATAATAAAGGAGCAGGAAAGGTCAAGGTACATTTAATGACTTTACATCAATTTAAGATAAATACCATGACAGGTGCTAGCTAGCTGTATGGCAGCCATGAATCAAAGGACTCTGGGAATTTTTTTTTTATTTTTTTTTTACCTCGCCTATTACCCGCTATACTATTTATCCTTCCATATTTCTATAGTACATTGGCAACCTATTTCTAAATTTCACCAACGCTCTGTTTGTACTCTAGATGACAACCTTAACCCTTTCAACTTACTTCGTCTAGGACCTGGAGGAGTTGCCTTCGAATAACATCACTTTCAGAAGAGGGCTCCTTCAGGAAGTGTCTGAATTTTTCGATGACTTGATAGAAGACGCTCTTCCACAGCAGCTGGTCCACATTATGCTGGTCACAGAACTCGATGTCAGTCAGAAGGCAGCGCTCGTATAGCTGAAGGAGCTCTGATCTGCAAAAAGAAGAAACTTCTCAAACCAGTATCACTGAACAAGGAACAATCTACAGATAAAGTCAGCATGAGGCTTCAGTAAATAATCAGGCCTGTGCGTCCAGAACACAAGGTCCCAAAGCCACATCGGGATCTGCAAGGCCTCTCTGGTCTCATTAAAGTCAATTCTCATGATTCCACCATACGTAAAATATTGGGCAAACATGGGATTCATGACAAAAAGAAGGACAGCGTAAACATCTGCTCATCAAAAAGAAAAACTTGTCCAGCATTTGTCAATAAAGCTACCGGTTCTTCTTGAACAAAGTTCCAATGACAGATGAACAGAAACGGAAGTTTGTTGGGCGAAACGGACCCTGCTATGTTAGAAGAAAACGTAAATACTGCAATCCACATTAAGACCTTCTTATCAAGGGTTAAGCATCATGATGACAGTATCATTATTTGGGGATGTTTTAATCTGGACAACTTGTTAGCATTGGAATCATGAATAGTACCTTGTACCAGAGAACGCCGTCGGGCCACATTTCCCCTATTACCCTAAGGCCTTTTGAGATTACCTGAAATAAGATGTTTGTTTGCAACAAGCCACAAAGTAACATAATTAAAGCAGTTCAGAATGGAAGAGCTGGCCAAAGTTCTAAAGTTGGCAAAACCAAAATCACTGGGGCTCTATATATGTCTTTTATAGTAACATGAGATAAGCATGAAGATGAGGGGCTGTTTCTTTGCCCAGGCTCCCCTCTTAACTAAAATCTGGTTTTGGTTAAAGATCCAAACCTTCAATGCCAGAAAATGGTTAACACAACTGTATGTATACCGGTAGGGTTCTTGAATTCCAAAATCCAGTGTATAATGGCATTTGGTCGGTTGCAGTTAAGGGAACTTGCTGAAACTAAAAGCTAAATGATTTTGGAGCTACTTGTTTGAAGAGCCCTTGTTGCGTTCCCGGGGGCTGGTCCTCTGCGATGGGCTCCCAGGTGGCCCACAGCTCAATGGGCTGGTTGGATATCAACTGCCCCATTTAAGCTATGGAGGTCCGTGCTTAGCCAGCATAGACCTCAATATTATCCCATATTTGCATCCTCCATGGAAGCAATCAGGATACGAGGCAATGGTGTGAAGAAAGAAAAAGGCAGCTCCAAAATGGTAGTACCGGACGGTGGGTGTGTGCTGCCCCCAATTTTATTATTATTTACAGGAAGACCAGATTCATAATAGTGAATAATTATTTTTTTACTATTTTACTAACTCACTATTTTTCATTAAAAAAAATTCTAAAGAGTATTTTTACCCCCCAATTAACTATGAGTACTTTTGTAGAAGACGTAACAAATATAGAAGGTCATCAGCATATCAGCCAACTGTCCCAAAGGCCTGTTCTTAGACTTGGCTCCCACAATTACAATCATGCTATCTGGCACTTATCCCAGATTTTAAACTCTGAATTTTAACCTTGCACCCAAAGTTGATTCCAGAAAGACACATTATGGGCTTGTCATTAAAGTGTTACAAACTTTTCTGCTCACAATATGTGTTTAAAGCTATTTATTTATCATGTTCCATGATAACGCTCGCCAAACACTTTTATGGGGTGGGTTGTAGGTGGTCTCATATGCTGGAGGGCCAAACTCCATTAAAGAAAATGATGTCATAATGTAATAAACTGTATAGCCTTCTCAGACAGGATAGGGGTCATGGAAAAGTTAATGTAGACCATGGTGGGACAGTCCTGTTCTGTAGCAGCTTGTTGTCTAACTATAGGCTGAGCTCCATCTGACTGAGGAGTGTGATGACACCACAATTCTTAAGTATGACTAGATAATGCACAACTTATTGAAAACTGGGGACACATACAATGTATTTTATCTGAATCAACTGAGGAAAGATAACACGTTTGATTATTTCTTCGAGTTAGCAGCACTAACCCTACTGTAAAGCAGATAATGATTAAACAAGCACAATTGTATTGCCAGTCCTATGAAGATAACCTCTCTCTTTTGTACATGCTGGGGAAAAAATATTTAAAATAAAAATGTCACTTAAAGTATGAATCTTTGTATGGCCTGTCGTCAACATAATATGAACAATGGATTACTTACCGAAGAACTGCCATTTTATTAAGGCCCTCAGTGCTAATTCCATCTCGGGATAGGAGGTTACTGAGTTGTAGCTCTTGATTATCTGCCAGTCTCAAAAGACGACTCATTTCTTGCTGCTGCAGCGTCCTCACCTGCTGTTCCATTTCTTCTGGAGTCAAGGGGCTTCCTGAATATTGTCCAGAGCTATAATGCCCAGGCTGGGCTTGGTATCCAGGGTAATATGCACCTGGGTACATGCCATTGCTGGGGCCCATGGAGTACGGCATAGAAAAACTACTGTAAGGATATGCTGGGCGGGCATAGTAGTATGGATTATCAGAGTTCTGAAATTTGTAGTAAGGTGTCTGAGGCACAGACTGGTAAACATCACCCTGGGAGGAAGGTGAAACCTCATCGTCAGTATCCAGAAAGTGTAACTGAGGCATCTGATTTTTCAAAGCAGGCTTTTGTTCAGGATTATTTGGATCCCACAGGCGACGATTGGCTCCCCCACGGCCCCTGCCACGGACCCCTTTGCCTGCAGCTGAAATAAGGAGAGGCTTTGTGTTACTCTGGTTTGTATCTAATGCCCCTGCTGAATTGGAGAAGTCTGTGTTGGCTGGAAGGATGAGAATTCCCCTTCCTCTTCCTCTTGGTTCAACTGCTTTCCCAGTCAACTCCTGTTTGCCAGTATCAGCATTGTATCGATTAGTCGCTATCTCGCCTCTCTTCTTTGCTCGGTCTTCATCAGGGTAAGAGCGGTGTTTAGACTGTCCTTGAGGAATCACCCCTCTATTATCTCTGTTACCTGCTCTTTTCTCAATGTCTGCTTTGGTTACCAGTCCTTTATCCACTGGGTGCTGTCTCTTCTTTTCCAAGTTTCTGCTTGCAGGTGGACCCTCTAACCATTCACTGCAATCCTCTTCAAAAGAATCAGTAGATGAGAGAGACACCTGCTTTTTCACGCGTACCTTTTCTTTCCGATCCCCAATTACCTTTGCCCTATCTTGATGTCTCTTAGTCACTTCTCCAAAAAGGGCATCTTCGCTGCTGTTGTTGCTTCCAGCTGAGCTGGTGCTGCAGTTTCGAGTCCGTGTCCTGCGTTTGTCAGAATGGGAGTAACGTTTAGTGGAACCAGACTTACGATCCTCCTTTCCGGGCCTCACGAAGGGCATATCTTCCACAACCTTGTTAGGTTTGTCTTTCTCAGACCTCCTAGGCTTTTCTGTCTTATTCGGCTTACCACCATCATCCTGAAGCACCTCATGCTTTCCTGCTTTTGTGTTGACCTTCTCATAGTCTTCCTCATCGACTATTTTTAGGTGTTCTATTTTTCTCACACAGTCTTCTTCTGTTTTTTCATTCAAAGGTTCTTTCCCGAGAATCTGATTTCGTCTTCCTGGTTGGTAGATTTGCCTGTCAGGTTTCTTGGTTCTTTTGGTGATCTTTCGTTCTTGACCTTCTGGGATACTCGACAAATGGCTGTCCTGCTCAAGATCATCATCTTGCATGGGATCAATTGAGATGGGAGATGGACTTACTCCATTAACTATGTTAGGCTCGTTAGCACCCTCAATGCGGTCACCTTCAAGAACAGTCTCATCTTGTTTAGGCTTACTTCTCAACCTGGAGAGGCCAGGCTTGTAGATTTCCATGTCTGGACGTCTATTATCTCTTCGGTGTCTGGGTTCTTTAATTTGCCTCATGTTTTCTATGAAACAAAAAACAAAAGTCTGTTCATCAAAGAAAAATCTAAGCTAACTAGCTTGTGCAATGCATTGTAAAGCGTGTTACAACAAAATGAATAAATGTACTACTCACACAAAAAAAACTTTTTTATATTAAACACAAAACTGTCAAACCGTCTAACAAATATCATCACTTACACACAGGAGGAACACTCTTTAAACTTACTGACTTTACACGCATGATGAGGGGCCATCATCAGTTATGGCCCCCTTCAAGAAAGGCTGAGCTGCAGGTAAATAGGCGAGAAAAACCTCTCTATACGGGGCCAACTCTACTTGAAGGAAAGCCTTGCTGGGACACATAGTGAAGTCGTTGAGCTGAAAGTTTTCAACTCCGCTGCAGGCTGCCAGTTTAGTGAATACATTTCTGAGTTGCACGGTAAGGAGAATACATAAGAGCCAATTTAATAATTTAGAAATTGAATAAAAGACCTGAAACCAGTGATGCATAAGAACTCATTAATGGGAGTGGGGGGGGTCGGTTACTGTCATAGATAAAATTATACAGGTGAGAGAAATCTCCTTTTATTCCCAAGGCTAGAGGCGTCAGCAGCGCATAACGGGACGCAGAGACGTTTGTCATTTATAGTTAAATTAGCGTCAAGAATTCTTCCTCTGTCTCGCGCATACCCAGGAGCCGAGACTTTGCTGTATGTTACGTCCCGTGAGAAACACTTCCAGAAGTTGTGCATCATGTCTTCTTCCTGGTATCACAAGTCTTCTGAATTAAGTCAAGTATTTTTTTCAATGATATCTTTCGGGTGACATGTCTCCCATTCTCCCAGTGATTATAAAGTGCACCGAATAATACTTTTTTCTTTAACTATGATTAAACACGCATCGGAAAGTATAAAAATTGTCTGCCGCCTTAAAGCTCTGCCAGTGGGATTAATTACCTCCGACATCAGAGGCGTCAGGCAGCATCTCAAAAGATCTAATTACGGCAGCAATGTACATGTTACAAAGCGACAGTAGCGTGAGTCACCCAAAATGACGATTATATATCATCTACGGGTAACGAAAAAGATCTATTTCTAAATACATAATCCCTGAACATTACAATGCAGAACGTTAGCTTGTGTAGCCCAATATAAACAATTATATATAGCCTGTCAAAAAGCCATTGTGTTGTTTCCGCCTAAAAAGCAGATTATTTCCTGAATTGTTTAATGATTTGTCTTGGAAGGTGTAAGAGGAAAACTCACATACACACCAACTTTATACATGGCGGATATTGTCATTTCAGGGGGTTATGTCTCTTGCAAACAAATCTACAGGGATAAGAGATATAATTCAAACCTCCTTAGACACCTAATTTAATAAAAGGCCAGCAGCATCCAGTGAAACTCCTAGACGCTCAACACCGACTGCTCTGACTGTTACTGCTACCTGCAGTTCATCCAAATCACCAGCAAGAAAGGGTCTCGCCTTTGATGACTTGACCTACGAAACAGAAGATACGTCCTTTCCTTTATCCTTCCTACAACAAAATTCTCTCATCAGACAGCTGCTCTTGTCAGAAAAATCAGCCCGCGTAAGGTTACACTTTTTCCTTAAATATTGTGTTTACTTATTATATCTGTTATGCTTATACAGCAGTGCAGCGCAGCATACACTTCCTTTTACATACATACCCCATTGTGTTTGTTAATGTGGGGGTGAGCCTGTGTCATATACAACACTGTACAGATCACAAACATCAAGGATATAGAAGCATCTCGGGTGTACAGTCATTATAAACGGTACACATAAACATCATGTCCACTACATTGTAAGTAGTATTCCGTGACACAAGACCACAACAATCAAGCATGCAATGACACCAAAAAGTGGGACTGCAGCAGGAATGACAGCAGGAATGAATGAAAAAGTGGGACAGCAAAAATAAGCAAAATTAAAAGTCCAAGGGAAGTATTCTGTAACTGCCGCAGGAGGAATAAACACAATATCTCTTCCCAGGCTAGTAAAGCCATCCCGCCATTTTCTAGCACATGTATAGTGGGGGCTGTTAAGGATTGAACTTGTTCCGATATCTTTGTGTATTACATATTATACAGTGATAAGAAATGGGAGTTCACAATAGGGGTCTTTATATAAAAGTTATGGAAACAAATCTCACATGGCGGCTCCTTTAAAAACATTTAAAGGCGCATTATGCATCAACACTTTGTACTCTGATCAGAGCCTATCGAGTGCTCCTTATTATCGCGCAGAATTTGAAGGGAATGGAAATAAAGTCAGAACGACATAAAGATGTTTCAGGATCACGGGACATCTCACATTGTAATAAAGATTGGTGTTAATGCAGCATTCTTCACAAAGTAGATAAATTCACAAAGCAGGCCTGCCATCCACACAAGAGAACAACGGCAATGTCAGACGTAACACGCACACACAAACATGCGCGCACACAAACATGCGCGCACACAAACATGCGCGCACACAAACATGCGCGCACACAAACATGCGCACACACAAACATGCGCACACTCACACACATGCAGCAAGTTGACATAGATTCCATATAGCTTTATGCCTGCCCCATGCATGTTTAAATCCCCTTACTGTATTGCTCTCCAACATGCCTTCTGGAAGGCCACTCCATTTATCTACTATCCTCTCAGTAAAGTAACACTTCCTTACAGTTTACAGCTTTTGTATGATTAAGTGCGGTAACATTACGATGTTTTGCTAAATCTGTCACACAATCTTATTTGCCTGTCGCCCGTCCCGGCACAACACATTCCGGGGCCCATCTATAAGTAAGGGCCGCATGCGGAGATACATGTCCGCTGCTCGTGACATATTCCCAGGTGTGAGGCACTATTGTTCCGGTGACATGCTGAGGGAAGTTGAGCTGTGAGGGGGCGTGTTCGTGAACCTGCTTGAAGATACACTTCAGCATCATATAAACCGCTCTTTGGATGGCAGCCACGCTACGTGCCAGCTTTCTCACCTCGACTGCCTGCGCCGTCGCCGGCTGCCAGCAAGTCCCGTAACTCGGCGGCGGAGATCCTAACCCGTTCCAATGTAGCCGCCATCTTGCCTGCGACCGCCAGGAATCAAAACAAGAAGCGGAACGCACGTCTACGGCGGCTGTGCTGGTCCAATCCGTAAGTGTGGACATTAGCTTCCGGCAAGCGCCATATTTCTGTACGGAGAATGTGCATGAGCAAAGCGTACGAGAAATGCCGCCATGTTTTTGTACGGAAAGAAACCGTAGCTGAACCTGTGTAAGTTTTAGTACAGACACACACCGGTCTGGGAATACTGACAGGTGCTTCCTGCTTCAACACAACGAGGAGATTAGTTTGCCGAGTGAGGAGATTTTGATTATTTTGCACAATATTTTGTACTTTTCAGTTAAATTCTAGGTGGAATTATCTAAGGATTATGCATATATATTAAGGATTATGCTTTCCGGTTGTTTATTGCTGTATGTAGTGTTTGCAGTGAGCTGGTATTGTAATGTACAATGAGTTGTGTTTATAGGGTTGTCACTGAATGCAAAAGAACGCATTGCCTTTCAAAGTGACACTTTGATCTTTTTTTTTTTTATAAAGTAGCTGTTCAGCAGTAGTGCACGGATTATGGAGCATTCACCATCAATAGTCCATTGGTTTCCATGGTAACTGCTCTACATTTAGCGCATTGAGCCGGGGCTGCTCTCTGTAAATACGGTATCGTTTGTTTGGTGCAATTCCAGCCAACATAGACCTTTCTGGGGTTTATTCACGAAAGTGGGAGATTTCAGACCATTCTTTATGGTGTATTATAAAGGGCAAACACTGGCCCGACTTATATTTCACAGATTTATCTATGCATTTTGCAGGGCCAGATGAACTTTTCATATATATATAAATAAAACTATTAATAATTTCACGGGCAAATGCCATCTTTAACGAGTCCCTCAGTGAGCGAGTTAGTGCAGCGCATAGCGTTCAAAGTCTCTTACCGGGTATGAAGTCCACAATCTACCAGCTTTACATTAACTCCGTGTGACTTCTTTAATTTTAATGATAAAACCCAGAACTTGGTTCAGTGAATTGCACTACTTTTAAGCAAGTGAATTTCTAAATTGTATGGTTTTGGTAATTAATTAGTTAATATACAGTAGCGTAAGATAAGACACTTCCATTATCTGCCATCCATTATTTTTCTTCTTCTTTTGTATATTTTAGTATATATCCCCCATAACGACGCGCTGTCCTGTTATATTTTCACAGTTAGCCATATCTAACCCAAGCAAAGCAACCGAGCCGGCTCAGAAAATGAACGTTGTTCCGATTAAAAGATAAAATATAAATATAATCTCTATGAGGAGAGGCTAATCAGGGGATTTCTTTAATGTCTTCCTCGCTGTGAAGGGTTCAAGAAATGCTTAATTTTTATCTCATACATCATGAAAATTTAAATCTTAGGGGTTTTTATATATATCCTCTGAGTGACATACTTTCAGCTAGCAAACCTAAAACTGGAGGCGAGGTTTATAAATGCTAACAGCACCTTCCAAAATGGAAAGATGTGCTTATGGTAGAACGAAGCATTGTGGGAATTGTAGTTTATCTGCACCAGCAGATGCCATACACCTGTTACAAGATAGAGAAGATGACATATATATATATATATAATATATATATTATAATTTTTTCAAATGTATTTATTTATTTTTTGTAGGGCAATGAGTGCCGAGTATTGCATCTCACTAAGAGATGTACAGGAAGCCCGGGAGAGAATCCATGAGTCGGTCCATATGACGCCTGTGATGACCAGCTCAAGTCTGGATGCATTAGCGGCACGCAAGCTGTTCTTTAAGTGCGAGCTGCTGCAGAAAACCGGATCATTTAAGGTTAACATTGGTTAATAGTTGAGATTAACAAACCCATGGGTTTTTCTTTTTTTGTTTTTTTTTATAGTCAAGACTTAATAAGAAACAAATCACAGAGCCATATTAGCCCAAGAGAAAAAAGTATTTAGTTGAAGTTGATACCTTTTTATTGGGCCAACGTAGGGAAAGATTTTGGAACCTCGGAAGTCCATCTGAAGAACACTTCTAAGGTCATTTCTATCCACTTATTGGCTGCTTAAGCTGTCAGTCAGTGACAGTAAAATACATGTAATGAGTCTGAGCTCGTGCTGGATCTGACTGGAGGTGCATGCAGAATCCCCTATGCATTTACAAAATAGACCACATAAAACTTTAAAGGGACCGTGCATTTATCATATGGAGTGATGTCTGGAGCATCCCTTTAAATACAGCTTTCTAGGACCAATAGATGGTAGGGGGCAAAATTGCTTAGGTTGCTTTCTTATGCCAATAAATACGAGTTTCAGTGAGGAGTGATATCTTGCACAATTCCTGATATATCCAGTACAAATTACTACGGACTTTCTTAATTATTGTGTTGATATTCATTACATGATCCCACTGCAGGAGATTTAGCAGGAGGTTGGTATTTTAAACACATGTTCTTTTGATATTCAACGAAAAGAAGACAAAAATGTAAGAATGCAGAATATTTAAACATACTTTAGACATTTTTAACTTTTGTGTTACTTTTGTACAAATACTCTTGTTGATATAATTCAGCCACAAGGGGGCAGCATTCAATCAAAATCATGCAGTACTGTAACGGGCCGCATAGACATTTATGAATAGACCCAAATTTGTTAATGTTTTAAAGTGGGTTTAATATTATTGATTTATATAGCGCCACCATATTCCGCAGCACTTTACAATGGCTAAACAGTACATAACAAGTAGTAATCCTATAAAAATGTGTAGATCATTGTGACACCTCAAAAAACAAACACTGATGTAGTGCCCATTCCTGTACCGGCAGTAATAGTTAAATATATTTCAAAACTTTCAGTAACAAAAAGGGCAACTAGTTTTTCTGTGTTTGCATATATTAACGTTGCCTGAGTTTGTTTTATTATTTCTTTTTCAGATTCGAGGTGCATTAAATGCAGTTAGCAAGCTCCCTGAAAACAAATCCATGGCCGTTGTGACCCACAGCAGTGGCAATCATGGTCAAGCTCTAGCATTGGCAGCAAGGATGAGAGGTATAGCATGAGTTATATGTACTTATACGACTACAGGACCAAATGGACCCCTACCTATTTTATATTGATCTCGCAGGCATTCCTGCACATGTTGTGGTACCAAAGACGGCTGCATCCTGCAAAAAAGCTGCAATCCGTGGCTACGGCGCCTTAATCGTGGAATGTGAACCTACAGATGAGGTGACAGTCTTTTCTTTTTTTATTAATTTCACAAATCAGAAAAAATGACACACCTCATTATACAATGATAGCACCCACCTAATGGATCTCAACATATATATTTTTATAATGTAGCAATCCAAAGACTAAACGTCACCTTCGGTTTCTTTAGTAGATGGAATCATTGAAACTTTGTGTCATGAAAGTAAACACACAAAAAAACTTCTTGATGGTCTCCAGCAACTTTCCAGCAATCTAAAAATATAGAATTAATGTGCAACTCCACCCAAACTAATCATTAGGAAGTCCATTCAATCTATGCCGATAGATTTGGACCATACCAACATAGGTTCTGTGGTAGCAGCTAACCTGAGGTTATGTCCTAATAAAATAACTGGTTTTATTGTTTTAATCTTGTTATACTCACTCCGTAGGTACCTCCATGTTGACAGATTGTCTCTTTTTTTTATTTATTTTATTAATTAAAAAAACTGTTTTGTTAATTTTCTTTACACTAGTAGACTACTGAAGATTGGCAGCCATTCACACTATTTAAGTAGAAATATTCAAAAAGGATGCATGTGATTAAGAACTCATGATCAACAAGTCACAAAAAGCTATTTAATAAACACTGAAACCTGATCGGCTTGTCCTGCATTCCTTCCTAATAAAGTCCCGAGCAGAGGTGGCGGCTCACACCGCGACCATGACTGGTGGAGTGTTGGTCCATCCAAATCAAGACCCAGATGTGATTGCAGGACAGGGAACCATCGGCCTGGAAGTGCTTCAGCAGGTACTGCTCTGGTGTTAACACGATAAAGCAACAAAAGCGTACGTCTGGATTGAAACTTCGTAACGTTCTTCATCCTAATGCGTCTTAATACAGCGCTACCATCCGATGGAACACTGATGGCTTTTCTTTGATTTTAGGCCATTCATGAACCTTAAGTGTGTGGACTAAATAAATGTGAAAATCCTGAAGAACTAGATTTTAAAATACCATCTTGTCCTTTGTATTAAATTTAAAATGCAACAGGTGCTTTGTCTTAACAGGTGCCAGGACTGGAGGCAGTTGTCATACCTGTAGGTGGTGGAGGGATGTTGGCAGGAATAGCCGTTGCTATAAAGGTCAGTATATATACATGGCTTCTGTCAAATAATGCTTATACTTGTCAGTGTCTGTAAAAATACATTTGTTAAAGCAAACATCCACCTTGAAAGCTGGGATTTATGCAGCTGACATTAAGTGTTTAACGGGACAAGATGGCTGCCAGAGACTCATTGTTTTCTTTGTATATAGCAGGAGGGTTGTGTTTTTCTCAAAGTACCGCTATTCTTCCTGTTCCAATATCAATATTTTGTTTAAACTTATTTCACAGGCAATAAAACCAGAAGTGAAAATATACGCAGCAGAGCCTTTAAATGCAGATGACTGCTACCGTTCCAAGGTTAATGGCATGCTGACCCCTAACCTCCTACCACCAACCACCATAGCAGACAGTGTGAAGACCAGCATTGGGCCTAATACATGGCCAATTATTCGGGACCTGGTAGATGATGTGTTTGTAGTCCGAGAGGAAGAGATTAAGGTAAAGTCTAGTGATTTAATGTAATGGGAAGAAGACATTCAAGTCAGGGACCGTAGTGTAGGCTTTCTAAAATCCTAATCAAAACGTCAGTCCGGACAAACCTATCCTCAGAAAAAGCAAACAATTTAAAATCCCTAGCCACATCAAAGTTAAAATTCAACCGCGAGAGATTTCACCAACCCAAAACCTCAGGTTTTTTTTATGATTCTGTGATTGCGGTCATTGTTTAAGCAGTTATACTTTTACGCACTGCCACATTTCTAATGTCACCATGCACTAAATAGGGCCAACCCCAGGAAGCATCGCCTCCAAGAAGACCACCTTAGCTTTGCATGGTTTAATTGGTAATGATTGAAGAAGTGTCACCAAATTCACAGTACGTTCCATATAGCTTTGGAGGAAGCTCGCTGGGGTGTGCCCTTCATAGCAAAAAGTCAGTGAACTGGAATCTTTAAGCCCAGTTTGTAAGAGCGTTTTAAAGTTTCATTAATTTGGCTTTTCGCTACATATACAGGTTGCTACACGGTTGGTGTGGCAGAGGATGAAGCTGCTCATTGAGCCAACCGCCGGCCTGGGTTTAGCTGCTGTTCTGTCCAGCCGTTTCAAAGGTGTTGCGCATGATCTTCAAAACGTATGTGTGGTGCTGTGTGGCGGAAACATAGACTTGGGGGATGCAGACTGGCTGCGGGAGACGCTTTGAAACAAAACAACTTTCAGGATGGATGATGTCGCAGATAAATTTATGTCACAGCAAACAAGGAAAATGTGTTTTTTTGTCTTTTTAATCATCCGACCATTCACACAAAATAAATCGATGGGTCTCTTCCAAGGCACAATGAGGTCTTTATAAGATGTCAAAAAACTGCATCAATTCAAGGACTTAGTCCATCTCCACTTCTGCTGGATCAATTGTATGTTCATTCTTTACCCAGGTTACAGGTGGACTCACGTAAGGATCAAAAGTCCATTTTGGATACACACGCTTGTACAGGTTCATTAGCACAGTGTCCTGTGATTTCAGTTGTCCATCAAAATGACACTTCATATGGCCATGCGTTCCTGGTTTCACAAAAAAGTTATAGGAGATTAAAGAGTACAGCAGCTTTTTACAATAAATTATTTTTAACTATAATTAGAGGCAGCAAATACGCAGCCATGATTCTTACAAGGGACTGGACATCATTTTTTACTTACCTAAAGGCTCCTTGATATGTCCTCTGCGGCCCCACTTTGTGCGCATCTCCACTGGCTTATACCATAGCACATCCTCTGCAAAGATAAAATACTTAATGTAAGATATATATACAAACCTAATGTGAAAAGATAACGTATTTGCCTGACCATTTAAAAATATAACTTCATCTAAGTTACAATAAAGAACAATCTGTTTCAACTAAATACAGATTATTGTATTGTTCTTGTCTATACTGAATTCATCATTAAAACATTCACAGTGTGGGGTGGAAAGAGTATGTGAACCCTTAACCTAATCACTTCAACAGCAGCTAATCGGAGCGAGCAGTTAGGCGAACCTGGAGTCTAATCAATGAAACGGAGGTATGTTTTAGAGCTACTTTGACAAACAAAACACTAAGTTTGACTTTCTTAAGAAGCATCTTCTGATGTGAATCATGCCTTGCAAGAAATGAAATCTCAGCTGGCCGATAATCAGGAGTTCTTGAAGTTGTGTAATGCAGCCGGACAACGACCATAAACATCAAAGTAAATCTACTACAGAATAGTTTCAAAAAAAGAAAAATCTACCTTTTGGCCCAGTCACAGCCCAGACCTTAGCCCATTACAAACGCCGTGGAATGACCTTGACAGCTCTTCACCCCAGACCTCCTAGGAATATAGCTGAGCTTTAAGCAGTTCTGTACGCAAGAATAGTCTAAAATGCCTCGTGACCATGTGCTTCCAGAAGTGATTGTTCGAGGTTACTGCTACCAAACAAGGTTCGACCGGTTATTACATCCAAGGGTTCACTTACTTTTTCCAAGTTTGTGTATAATAAAGACATGAAACAGCTAATGCAGAAAACCAGGTCATTCCAAAGGGTTCATTTACTATCCCACACATCAAATTTACAATGTAAACCTAAGTTGTCATTTTTACTGGATGTTAAACTATGATTCCCCATCGTTTTGTTCAGGACACATAAGGCCTTCTTTTAAAGCCATAAAAACCCAAGTAATTTGTCTTACCCCAGTACATGCCATTGCTAAACAATGACCCGATTTATGTAAGGAATTATCCATTAATTACAGTAATACCCCACCACGTAGTTTGTGGTAAAGTGGGCCAAAATTAAGCCGTGATTAAAAGAGCCCCATTAATTAGACCACAATACAGCACTGCAGTCAATCTTTGGCATAGGTGGTAATTGTGTTATCGCGCATTACACGGCTCCAAGCTTGTACAATGTTAGCAAGGTAAAGAATAACAGATCTGTGAGGTTACACTTAAACTTTCCAAACGCTCTCGAGTATCTCTTCCGTACCTCTGTTGAAAAACATGTAGCGTACCACAGCCGTTTTCTTCAATATTTTGAACGGATGACCACTCAGCACAATCCTCTTGATGATGAGTCTGTCCGGATCCACATTAAGAAGGGAACCTGTTGCCACCAGATCATGCATTCCTACAGAAAAAGACAGAGGGGTTTCCTCAACGTCTCCTCTGAGTACGTGCAGAGTTCTGTGTGTATAACATATTTACATAAACACACATTATGTATATAACTCCCTCCAAGCTTACCATTATCCCTCTGCTTGAATATGAGTATGGATGCTGGTGGGAATGTAATTGGCGCATACACCGTGACCACCACTGCCACATCGGAGGGCAGAAAACGCTCAGATTTGTGTTTATCCGCTGGAAGAAGAGACCAGTCACAAACAGGTTAATCACAAGCTTTGTGTGCCTCAAAAGCAGTGTTGAATCCTGATCAAGGGAATTATTGGGGTGTAGGGGCGTCAGTGTAACAAAATGAATACGTTGTGACTGCGCTTTTAACCCCTTCAAGCGAAGCGATCCCCAGCGATCTGCCCCTCAATTCCATGCACGTGATTTTTTTAAAAAATAGCGGTCTTCAAGTGAAGACCCAGTTTTCCAACGCCGGTCCAGAAGGGGTTAAAGGGTAAGTTAATACGCATTCTTTAAAAAGGTTAAAAACAAAAAAAAAGTCCTGTAAGAAGTTGCAGACCCTGTGCGCATGCACAAAAAGTGCTTTCCTTTCACTGATTTCGGCAGATTTTACATCAGCTAACCGCTTTATTTAGATGTTCTTCTATTGTGCTCACATGGCACTTTAGCATGCATTTTACTTTAGAGGGGGTGTCAGGGACAGTAACTTGAAAAAACATAGTTAAAAAGTAGTTTGTAGCAATCTTGTTAATCATTGTTTTCTTTCCTCAAACTGTTTGCCAACATGAAGAGCCGGGGACATCATATGAACAGGGAAGAGGTGGAGCACGGCGTAGCATTCGCGTTACATACCAGATGTATGCTGAGAAAAGAGAGGAGATGCCCGGAAACGCCGGAAGCCGCAGTGGAATATCAGCTCCTCCTTAGCTTTGATGGGCTCGCTGTTACCCGGGTGCCTTCTGACCAGCATATTCACGACGGACATCTGCAAACACACACAGTGAGAGACGTGGCAGGGTCACCGTTCCCAAGATGTGAGGACATTGGTTTGGTTCACCACAAAAGCCTTTAATAGGCAGTGGGGTAACAATGATTAGCCATACGTGGCTATTCTCCACTACAAATAGATTGGGTTCTAATAACCAGGCGATGACAACTAGCACTGGGATCACAGTAAATTAGCTGGAATGCTTCTAGATACCCACCTACTGTGATCAGCGATACAAAGAAATCCTTACTGGAATCCATTTACATGACCTTAAATTTAAAATACAGGAGCGTTTTCTAAAAGGAAAGTATTTTGCACTCTGCCAGCAACTCACTTTTTTATTAAGATGCCCTCGATGACAACAGGGGCTTCATGTCTGAGCTCATGCATTAAAAGACTACAGCGCATTGAAAAAAAATTAATTTTTAGTTAACAATTCTGCCTCAGACTATGTATTAATACCAAAGGTGCCGTTTTCACATTTTTTTTTTATCTGGACTACAAACCAAGATTTAAAAATTCTGTATCACAGATTTACTTACAGATGCAGAATCAAAACTCCACCCGCATTTAGTATACGAACATACGGCTTCGATAAGCATACATACAACACATAATATACTTGCCTTTTGTTCATGAGGAAGAAGCGAACATAGGACGAGATGACCCCCTTGCTTGAAGTGCTCCATAGCAGAGACAGGAACGTTGCTGATGTGTACAGTAACATACCATCCAACCTAAAGGTTAGAACGGGAATCTGTTAGATTCGGGGATTACACAAGTCAAGTAAAAACGAATGCATAGTTATAATAGTTATTGATATGTTAGCGTGGGTAGGAACATCGTATGATAGATGTTAATTCCGATTGTAATTACCATTGCTCCCTCATCGTCTAGGTCTCTGAAGACACGCTTCCTCGTTCTAAAGAAATCATGGAACTGGAAGATCCGAGCGTAATCACTAGGTAGGTTCTCTTTGGCGTCCCAAGGTGAAGTACGAAAGCTTTTCAAGCCCCGATATTTCTGAAACCTGAAATACGGCACTGTTACATACTGATAAAACATGATCATTTTAGAGAAGCACAAACCTAAATTCCCTGTTTTTATTCAAAATCCATATTTCATACACACACGTATTCACACCCCAGTATGAAAGAATACAGACAATGCAAACGAGATAAGGACTGGGATTAATATATACATATGGAGTACGGGATTGGACCAGATTGTATAAATGTTACATATATGCCTCACAAGAAAAACACTTCTGCAATTACCGAATATCTCACCTGACTCTAGCGAGCTGGTCCCGCGGGGTGTCCACTTCATCGGGAAACAACTCATTTTCACGCTGCAGTTTATATTTTTCAAGCATCTGCTCCTCCTCTACTTCATTAATGTTCTCATCATATTTGTCATCCCTAGTAGAGTCTGGGATGGTAACGGTCTCGCTCTCCTCTGGCTCATCATTACCACTCCCCTCATCATCCTTATATAAAGACACAGACAGTTTTCAGATGGGAATGTTTCAAAAACACATAAAGTGGAAAAAGTTTTCCTGTTGATATCTAGACAATAATTGCTCCATGCACCTCAGAAACAGCTTCATCCATAGCGTCATCTTGTTCCTCCTCCATATCATCATCGTCATCACTACCCTCTTCACCACTACTTTCTTCATCATCATCCAAGATCCAGGCAGCTTGATAAGTGGATGTCCCTTTTGGAACCTTTCTGACAACTTTTACTTTTCCTCTTAAACAATCTAGAGGGAAGGTTAATTTTGATTATAAAATTATTCAGCCAACAGGAAAAATTCTGTCAGAAATGTACAACTTGTGCATAGCACCGGGTTTTTTTCAAAACACTAGACCCAACAAAGCAAATAAAGAAGAAATATATATATATATGGCCTTGGAAACACTAATATGGAAAGAGGGAATACATCCCACCATAACTAACATTTACAATGGTGGAGCCAGCACTCACTGCACATTTACGGAATAGTCATGAGTGGCAGCATAGCATGTTTGACTAGCAAGCTAGTTCAGTTCACAGCCAGGTCTTAAGACAAAAGTAATTCAGGTCATATTCTGATGTGGATCGCAGTACATTACAAAAAAGATTTCAAAATCGGTAGAAAAAGTATTCAAACAGCGCGACTTGCAACAAAACAAACTCAAATGTGCGTCCATGTGCTGATGAAAGTCAGAAAATGTGAAAGACAAGGATTTATTGTAATAAAGTAAGGCGCTCTACTGTCATGATGGTAGTCAAGAGGACAAATGAAAATCCCACCAAATAACTGCGATATAATGAATATGACCAAATGAAAACAAATTGTGGCTGACCTTCAGCCTCCTTCAGCTCCTCTTCAGTGGGCCAAGTCTGTTCCCCTTCCATAGGATCAGGGACGACCTCAGACTGTAAAGAATCCTGTGCCATGGGGTCCACTTTCATTAGAATTTTGAGATCTTCTTCCATTTCTGCCAAGTTAGCATCAGCATTGTCCTACACAATATTGAAGAATTGTAAGCCATGTTAATTTTCTATTTTCTCCTTAGAAATGCAATTGCATACATGTAATTTTTTTAAAATGTGAATTGACAAGCCGAGAAAAAGTCATACCTCCATTTCCACATCTTGTCCTTTCTTTGTCTTTGTCTTGTGGACTTTGGGGTTCAACGGATAGGGATCAGGAGGAGCATCAATCTGGGTCATCTGGAAGTCTCCATAGCCCACAATGTGCAACAGTCTGTTCACGTTTAGTTCCCGGCCTCTGACGTAGCCAGATACCTTTAAGGTTCCTATCAGGCCACTTTCATCAGACGGGAGGAAGTCTGCTCTCTGGGCAACCATGTACGATCGGCGGCTGCGAAATGCAAGATGACGTTGCTTTTGAATGGCAATCTGCCTCAAGAGTACAGCCGCCTCCTGTTCTGTGTCCACTTGGAAAAGCTTTGCATCAGGGAACCGCTTCTCTGTAATTTTGCTCAGCTGTTTCTTTATATCTGTCCTTTTCTTAATTGGCAGCTCATTCATTCCTTGTACAGCAAGTACTAAAAAATAACAGATTTTTTTAAAAATCGATATTTATATGGTCAAGAAATATTTTTATAAAGATATGAAGTGATCTTTATAAATGCATCTTGAATTAAAAATGACATTATTATAATCCCGTTTATGGCAATGTGCAACAGGGACACACACATGTAAGAAGCAACTATAAAGATTAAATAAGGGAGACAGAATTGAAAAGTATAAAAAAAATAAATAAAAGCAATGTGACCCCCTCCCCTTTAAATGTAGGGTATTTTTATGTCCCGCGGGCTTACTTACCATAACTTGGAAGGCCCTGTGCAAAGAGGCAAGAAAGACAGTAGTCACCATAACTATCCCATCCGTCTTGTGAATCAAGAACAAATAAGAGTGTGTCAGCCACCTTAGCCAGATCCAGCACAGAATGTAGGTCATCTAACAAGAATAGGCAAAGAGAGGCATTTCAAGACCAAGTGATATGTTCAGAAGCTAGTTTATCAACCATCTCCAGAACGTATTTATCCTTAGAAGTAGTTCTAGAACATGTTTAAGCCCAAGGAACAGTTGTTGACCATTTAAAAAATTCAACTCATCCCCCAAAAAACCTGTCAACACATTCCAGAAGAGGTATGACAATTATGGCTCTTGGTTAAGAACATCTAATAAGCAACAGATTTTATTATCAGTTCATACCCCGGTTTGCTTGGATGAAGCACCATCTTTGCTTGAGTTTTGGGCACACCAGAGAAAATATGCCACCTCTTTGATTATCTTCATACACCACATCACCTTCATTGCTCTGTACCAATGTCACAAGGCTGCTGGTAAGTGTACCAGCATGAAGCGGAACCACCACAACCAAATGCGGGGGCCCATCTTTACTGCCCAGATTTCTCTTCTCTGTAAGGACCTGTAGTGACAGTAGATGGGAAGAACCCCCAGAGAGTTAAATACTAAAGAAACTTTTTGTGACATTTTGCTATCAAACTTCTGGGCTATTGAAAACATTATTTACTTACATATTCTGCCATCTCTCGAACACTATTACTTTGTTTCCCTAATGGTATTTCATGTATTGGGGTTACGGGTAGAACAAAAGGTACCCTTTCAACAATATACTTTTTTGTTTTCGGTAGTCAAATACATTATTCATATTGTAAGAAAACATTTTTGTTTCAATAACTTGATAATTCTCCATTACACAGCTAGTCTTGCCTCTGATTGGCTGCTTAAACCATTCCACTTTAAAAGGAACATTTAAAAAATGTAAAAAAAAAAAAAATTGTTTAAAAATATGGTAACGTAAAAATCCCCACTGTCACCAAAAAAAAGTTTTTAATGAGCAAGTCCTGCAATTCTTTATATTCACAAAAATCCCAGCATGGAAAGAGTTAAAATATTGGCATTACAAATGCCCATAGGGTGTCTAGTCTTAAAAAGTGCATGAGTTAATGGGGGTAAATAGAATTGGCCTGTACTTATTGCCCCGTAACGTGCAGAAAAAAAGCAAAAAAACATAAAAACATTGGGTATTTCTAAACTCAGGACAAATAGAATCTATTTAGCAGGTTTTTTCATTAGTTTTTGCAGATGAGTAAAAGTTTTTTGTTTAAAAAGTGAGAAAAAGGTATTTTTTAACAAAAAATACCCATATTACATAATTTTTTTTATAGTAAATTAGATGATATGATAAAATTGATATAATATGTCTGGGAGCATGAAACGAGAAAGAAGAAAATCACAGCTAAACAGCAACACTGAAAAATGTTAAAAGAGCCATTGTCCCACAATATACTACGAGTAAGAACCAGTATTGTCCTTAAGGGGTTAAAAATGTAGCCGTCACCATAAATTCTGCTTAACCCGTTCCACTTTAGAGGGAACCTTAAGAACCATAGTGCTCAAAACACATGAAACACTCACAGCCTCCTTCCTCTGTCTACGGAGCTGGTTAGCTTTGTGTCTCCTGTCCAGCTTGCTCAGGTCTTTACGCAGCTTTTTACCAAGGGCTTTTGCTGGAACTCTGCCTAAAAGAGAAAGAAAAATGCAAAACAGGATGACGAGATATTAAAACATTCTACGACGACAAACAAGCAAGAAAGTAAATCCGATTGTATTTACTGAAGGAATGTAGAATACATTTTTGCTGATAAGCATAATTCATGTTGCCATAGCTGGGAAGTAAAGGATATAAAATATATTTAAAAAATTAAAAAAGTAATGGCCATCCATTAGATTGGATATATGTGCTATAGGGCAGTGTAACTGGTACCTTTTACCAGCAGACAATGGGCATTGTTTATATTTATTACGATACATTCTCTAATATAATTCTAGAGAAGTCAGCAGTTGGCTTTTGAGTTGGACTCTTGAGTCTGGGCAGCTGTTGCGTTCTATCAGTCGAATCTACCCGTTGGAACATATTAATTGTAGCTCAACAACTGTTGAAGAGGATGAGCCATGAGTGGAAAGACTTTGATTTCAATGGCGGCTCAAAAACGTAGCGACCTAAGCAGATACAGAGGCGGGTTCATACGGATCGGCTAGTGTCCTTGATGGACCTACTAAAGACAAATGCATATTAAAGAACTTTAATGAGCATTCTCTGTAAAAAAGGTTGAAACTGCAGCTGCCTTCCTTCTACATGATCTGATGATTCTCCGTCAAGCGGCAAAAAAACGCTCCCACTGCATCCGATGGAAACGTTTTGCGCCTATGGACTCGAGAGACTGAGCAGAGCCCCTGTCCGTAGCTGGTGCCGGGGTGGGGAAAGCATACTGGGACACCATGAAAACTTAGGGATCACCCAACTAAAGTCACTATGACAGCCTGCATGCTGCTGGGAGTTCTGGAGAATCCGTTCCAACTGACATCATCAGCAGATCACACGAGTGAAAATGATTGATTGAGCTGTAATTGAATCTACTACATAACGACCAAGAGATACTAGAGGAATGTATATTTATTCTGGCCATTGCTCAAATAAGTGGAAATAGTTATGGATTGCAAATAGAAATGTGGAATACCGCACTGTGCGAGCATTACACCGGTATATAGAACCGGCGCCCTAATACAGCAGAACTGATAGCCCTTAATGCAGGGGACGTGTTATAAAAATAAATGGTCCATAAGGAGCACAGGACACGGGTGTTTACGGTATAGTGTATACGGTATATGTGATGGAGCGGGAAGGCTGCAAGTGTAACGTTTAGTAATGAGAATCGGGGCAGACAGATAACGTCAGAAGCATGTCTGATCCCCGGGCACAACACGTGGAGCTGCTGGATCGCTGCCCCCACCTGACAGGCACCTCTGAGCTAACGCTGCCGCGTGTTCCCGGCTCACCTTTGTTTTCCCTGTCCTGAGCCCCGCGACCTCGGTGCCTCCCGGTTTTATGTGGTTTGTTCTGCTGTTTAAAGGACCCAGGCCGGTGAGCCGCTTGTTTATCGCCCGCCGCCATGATACCACGAGACTTCTATCCACGGCATGGGAGTTCCGGAGAGACCCAGACCCCGCCCAACTGAGGGCGGAAGCTGTCAGCCCTGCCCTCCTTACAAGGCCGTTAGGAGTAGTGATGGAAAGTTCGGATGATTAAAGTGAATCGGATCATTTCAACTGAAATGATCCGATTCATGATCCGAATCTTCGGATCACTCAGTGTGACTCACAGGAGTTACTGTTTCACAGTCCCTCCCTGGAGGCACACTAACGATTGGCCCGCCCCTTTCATTATAGTCAATTAACCCTTCTGCCTGCCTACTCTAGTGAATTCACTAAGGACAGAGAATCGTTCAAAGATCCGAATCTTACAGGGATTCGAATCATTTCCGATTATAAATAAATACATTAATCATCACTGCCCCCAGGATTTAGATTCCCCCTTTACAGGGCCGGCCCAAGACATAATGCCGCCTGGGGCGAAGTTTAAAATGCCCCCCATTATCTACCCTTCCTCTACCGCCCCCTTACCTTTCAGCAGTCCTGCGGCGAGTCTCCCTGCTCGGTCTCGGTGCCGGCTTGTAATCTGAGCTAAGGAAATGATGTCATCTTCCGGCGCTCAGCATTACAAGCCGGCACCGAGACAGAGCTAGAGGGCTCGCAGAGAAGAGAGAGGGGCACCGAGCAGGTACTGACGACTTGGTAAGCGAAAACCACTCGGCGCCCCTGTCTCTCTTCTGCTTTAAAAGAAAAGGGCTTGGGTGTGTTTGGGGTGCTTAGGGTTAATTTAGGGGCATTTATGGTTAATGGGGTCTTCAGGATTAATTTCAGGGGCTGTTATGGTTAATGGGGTATTTAGGGTTAATTTAGCGGCAGTTATGGTGATGGGGTGTTTAGGGTTAATTTAGGGGCATTTATGGTTAATGGGGTCTTCAGGTTAATTTCAGGGCTGTTATGGTTATGGGGTATTTTAGGGTTAAATTTAGCGGCAGTTGGTTGATGGGTGTAGTTAATTTAGGGGCAGTTATGGTTAATGGGGTCTTTAGGGTTAATTTCAGGGGGCGTTATGGTTAAGGGGTTTTTAGGGTTAGATTAGGGCAGTTATGGTTGATGGGGTATTAAGAGTTAATTTAATGCTGATGACAGAGCGTTAATTTAATTTAATTACAGTAACTGAAGGTGCAGTTAAAGGTAAAGGGGGGGGCAAACTAAGGGGAGTCTAAATCCTGGGAGCAGTGAAGATTATTAATGTATTGATTTATAAATGTATGGTATCAGTAATATTCTCTGAATGATTCGAATCTCTGTAAGATCCGGATCCCTGTAAGATTTGAATCATTTGAACGACTCTCTGACTCTATGAGTCATCGTTCCTCTGTGAATTAAGATCAGGTTACAACTGCATGATTCACAGACTGAACTGCTACAAATGAATTGTTCAGTCTAATGAACCGATTCATCCGGATCACTAAACAGAATCGGATCAAATGAACGATTCGTTCATGATCCAGACATCACTAGGAGAAAGAGAGAGCATGGGACGAAGAAGCTTCTGCATGACCTGTCTGTCTTCCTTGTACATACAACACCCCCCCTCCAAGTTATGCACATCTGCCCCCAGACTTTGCCTTATACCCCCCTATATGCCACTCTGCCTACCTGATATGCCTTTTAACCCCCTTTATGTCACCCTGCCTCTAGAAATGCCCTTTAACCCCCTATATGTCACTCTGCCTTCGGGTGGAGACCGGCATTCATGAAATTAAAGGGGCCGATGTGCACGCACCATGCCGCCCAATGGCCGTGCCTCAGATCTTCGTCCCACCCCTTTTAAGACGTGGGACAAAGTGCTGAGGCACGGCCATTGGGCGACGCGGTGCGTGCACGCCGGAACCTTTAACTTCATTAGGCGCTGGCAGCCGGAGGAGGCTTTCAATCCCGCTTGCAGCCACTCACCGGCTGTTTTGAATGTTTGGTCTGCCGCCTGTTGGTATCACCGGTATCCCGGGGGGCCAGTTTGGCCCTGCATACATAGTGGTTGATGAGGACAGGTTACTGATTGTATTTAAGTCTTTTCACATATCGCACGGAAAACTGTGAAAAAAATGTATTTCTAAAACATCTTCCACACGTTTTAAAACGATATTCCTCTCCGGGTTTCACCCGAAGCTGTCGGGGGAAACACATCGCGCCTCAACGGCAGCCTCAGAACCGAAGCTAAGAAGCGAGTAAAGTCAGAAGGCAGAAAATAATCACCGGAAAGAAAATACGAGTCAAAACACTTTAATCTGATCGATTTATTCCAGACCCAACACAAACACCAACATGTCAGACCTAGAAACCACTTCTTCAGATTGTTTGTTTCATCGATGTAAAAGCAATGATATTTTTTATCAATACTAATTTATGAATATTAAAAAGATGATTGATGACAATTTATTTGCGTTTATGATTAAATGGATAGAAATGGATGTTATGCTGTGTTACTTGTTGACTCAAATGTAACACAACGTGTATTGTCCAATCAGAACCCAATCACGCCGTCTCTATGTACATGAATATTAGTCGTTTCCTTCTTTTTTTTTTCTTTGATATTCAAAGATACAGCAGTTAGCTTCTCTTGCACATATTACGTCACAATGTTACTGCTCTCCGGAATTCTCTGTGATGTCAGAGGTCTCTCTGCTCAAACACAGACACCTCAGCCTGAGTTTCACATTTTGCGAGTGGATAGAGAGTTGTTTACTCATCTGTGAGAATGGAGGATGCTTTACTCATTTTTTCTCTTTTAGTTTATTGGATAATAAGGCGATTTATTCCAAATCAGCCTCATGTCATCATAAGGAGATATGCTAAACGCCACAAAAAATACCATCTTATAGAAACATCTAGTCAACCTCCTTTAGCCAGGTAAGAGAGGAGCATGCTGGGGTGATATATTTGGAAATAATTACTATGCTTATTATTTATTGTTTTATATAGTGCCATCAGATCCAGAGCAATGGACTCCTACACTGTAAATGTCCATAGATCACTTTCTGTGCAGCACATAGAAATATGAGATGCTTTTAAGTCACTAATAGTGTTCACCAACAATCATCACAGGATCCCCTTCATGCCCTATAAAATGTACAGCTTTTAGCTTTAAAAACATCAGTTATTGTTATCCAACAGGATGCCTGCTGTGTCCTCTGCTCCAAGAGAGCCTTAAAACTTCTATGCTACGTAACAGTTTCTCTCTCTCTCGGAAGTCAAATTGCCCTCAAACTTTCGGAGTACAAAGATCATATATAGATTTCATAGCAGAAACAGGTTTCATCTTTCCAATAATCTTTTTTCTTTTTCATTTAGTGTCCTGACTTGTAATCGAGGCCCCAAAACACCAGGGAGACTTTACGATTGCATATTTAACAGGAAAAAAGGCAAAGGAGAGATAAAAAGAAGGCTGGTTACACCGATCCCCTGGGAGAAACTTCGTGCCCGATTTCCTAGGTAAATACTTTGATCAAATATAGTTAACTATTTAACAGACACAATGTTGTTTAAAACACTCAACTCACTAAAATGAAGATCATAAAATAGTGCTTGACCTAGACCTTTGATGTTCATTTGTTTCTATAACTATAGCCCATTGATCCCACCTCATACCCAACATGGTGCGGAACGTCCGCTGGTGCCTTCTGCCCCCACAAAGGTGTCTCCCGCTAAAAGCTGTTTTGGAGCAGCCGTCTTCAGAGGGAGTGCAAGCCGGTATGAGGAGAACAAATTTAGGTAAATTTAGTACGAAGCATAAAAGACTAAACTTTATAGTTATTTAACTTTCCCTGCTTCTTAGTGTTCTTCCGGCATCCCTGTGTGCCATCCAGTGTCGCTATTATACATGGGGTAGTACCCTGGTATTTGTTTTGGCTTTTTTAACAGGTAGGCAATAGCCTAGTACACAGTTACAACCGTCACATACACACTCAATTATCTTGCACTTTCACAAATCCAAATCTTCATCTATAATTTGCAGATGCCCACACGACTTGCCCTTTGAGCTAAAATTACCATCTCAACGGCCTAAGAGGATTCCACTGTATCATAGTCTACAGCAAGTCCACCAGTGAGACAGCCCAAGACTGTATCAGAGGCTACAACAATTGCACCAGTGAAAGAGCCCAAGACCATATCAGAGGCTACAACAATTCCACCAGTGAAAGAGCCCAAGACCGTTTCAGAGGCTACAATTCCACCAGTGAAAGAGCCCAAGCCCGTATCAGAGGCTACAACAATTCCACCAGTGAAAGAGCCCAAGACCATATCAGAGGCTACAACAATTCCACCAGTGAAAGAGCCCAATGATTCCACCACAAGTACCTTTGTGATAAATCATTTAATCATTTAATGTAGAATAAAAAGTATAAAATATTTAAGTCTTGAGACTTTATGTTCCGAAAAGAAAATTGAAATGTTCCATGTGTCATAACATCAAGTATACAACACTGATAATCAATATGAATACTCGACTGTTCCTCCCTGTAATCTATATTGAGTACATATTTATGTATGTATGTATGTGTGCATGTTAGAGCGAAAGTGTATGTGTACATGTTAGCATGAATGTGTGTTTGCAAGTATATATGTGTGTTTGCAAGTATATATGTGTTAGCGTGTAAGTGGGAGTATGTTAGCATTAAGACTTGGGCGCCGTCTTTGTGAAAAGAAATCTTCGTATTCCACAATTTTTTTTTGCCCTGTACACTTAAAGCAACCGTTCTGAGGAACTTGACTTGGGAGGCATTTTGAGTATTAAGGGTCCTGGAGCTGGTAGTTTGCACAATAATTGTGATTTCAAATCCTTATACACGGCCATCCTCTGGTAGCTAACAGGATGTCAGTGACGCAACATCCGGTGCTTCAGCAGTCTGAGTGCGAGGGGGCGGAGCTTTCACCCATCACTATACAGCCATCAGCATTGGGCTTGCCATACTAACCCCTTCAAGACCGGGGACGTACCTGGTACTTCCTGGTCAAAGGTCATCGGCAGACCGGGACGTACCAGGTATGTCATCGATGATGCGCCATCCAGTGTCGCTATGAACGCTGGGATAGCGAGGGGTGGCTGCTACTGACCGCTGGGTTTCCCCAGGGATCCGTAGCACCCACTCCTCCTCAATTCCGTGCACGTGATCGCTTTGAAGTGAATCACGAACATGGAATTTAAATATTTACAAAAAGACTGCGGTCTTCAAGGGAAGACGCAGCATGCCAACGTCGGTCCTGAAGGACTAAAAAAAAAAAAAAAAAAAAAAAAAAAAAAAAAAAAGTATAGTATCGCCGGCCGGCAGCATCAACACGCATAGGCCGTTTAGATTACTTATCCAGCAGTCTGAGGGTGAGGAGGCTTTCATCCCTCACGCTGCTCCCACCACTAGGCGGCCATCGCACACGGCGGCTGGGTGCTGATGCTGCCGGCCGGCCGGCGCTACATTAATACTTTAATTTTTTTTTTTAAATTGAATATGGCAAGACGGACCGGCTTGCTATATTAAATTTCAAAAAAAAAAAAAAGTATTAATGTAGCGCCGGCCGGCAGCATCAGCACCCAGCGGCCGTTCATATTAGATTTTGGCCTTTTCATATTAGATCCTAAAGGGTTTATCAAATATTTTAATTATACCTGAGCCCCTAGCACTCAGCCAAAATATTTTGCTTAGATCAGAGTAGTTTTGTGTATACTTCATATACACACCATTTATTTTTACAACATTTTTCAGACAGTTTTTTTGTACAGTTCATTGTACATAAGCAATTGTCAGCTACAGCGCCAATTGAGATAAAGATCACAGAATTAAAACTTTTAATCCTTTTTTTATTTAATATGTTTGTTTCATTAGGGTTTGTTTTTGCTCAATTTCATTTTTTGTGCAATCTGTCTAGGATTCCCAGTTTTCTTCAAGGCATCAGAAATAATTTAGAATCACTGGGTTCTAAAAGTCGCAACTCTAATTACACAATAAAAATAAATCTTAACCCATGTATTTATTGTATCAAAATACCCACCAAGATTAGGTTGGGATACAGAGTTTCAGCAATATGCATTATAATATATAGCACCTCTGCAGACTTAACAGGGAATTCCATATAGCCTGGGATAGTAAATGTTTAAAGGACAGTTAAACGACTTAATCCCCATTAAGAACAGTGTTGGCGTATACATGTCCTATGAGTAGTACTGAAATAAACATGACTGCTGCATAGTTTTGACATAGCTTCTGTTTTTCACTAAAATGTCAGAAAACCTAAGACCAAAACCAGACTTTTATATTACCCACATGAGCAAAAACACATGATATAAAGTAGAGGTGTAATTTGGTAACTAGGTTGAAACAAACAAATTGACTGTTAAAATTACTTTATTGAAAAAAGGAAGGGATGGAAGGGGCCAAAAAAATAAAAATTCCCCAAAAACGTCCTTGAATTTTTCAGAAAAATTTATCAGAAAAATTGCACACTCAGCGACATGGGAAACTCAGCTTCAGTTTGACGAGGATGGAGTCCTGTCCATTTCCAACCCAGAGACAAGACAGGGGCTTCTGCGGAAGCATTTAACAAACTGCTCTGTCGTCACAATACGGGGTGTAAGGTGGCTTCGTTTTTCTGTTGCGGTTTTACAAAGTGCCGTGCATCCAAGGCTCTTCCAGCAACACTACCAGTGAAGACCAGATGGGGGCGTCTTTTCATCTTTGTTGCTTTCCAGAGAAAAAGGTGGAATCCGGACATCAAAATGTGAGCCATCAGGGCGCTCAAAGCGGAATGTACCCCTGAAACGCACACAAGTGTACATTAAAGGAAGGCTATAAGGTTTTATATCAAAAGGTTACCCAAAAATTAGAAGAAAAAAACGCCACACACTAAACTATTCCTCCTTAAACCATTCAGATTACGTATTGGTTTTTCAGGTAGAACTTGAAATGATTTGCTTTGTGAACGCAGTGTTTAAGAGATCTAAAATGTGAAAGCTGCCTTTTATTATTGAGAAAACATGGAGGAAAACACTAGAAGCAGCCGCAATACTGTTAGATTTACATAGATGGTCAGGCATAGTGTCTCTCTCTGACCTGCGATATAATACCCCTAAATTAAAGGGGAAACTAACCAAGCTCTTGTATTAACTCGGTCTCCCACTTCGTTAAGATTTCTTGTTTTTTTTTATTCAGTTTAACACAGCTGGTACATTTCTACAAAACTGCCCTTTCGGTAATGAAAAACCACAGACGTGTCTTAGAAAGAAAACAAAACATATTCTCACCACATATGGCCACTGGATGCCTGCAGTGAAACATGGCTACTGTACTGAAAAGCTGGCTGTTCCTTCGACAGAACTGGCTCCTGGCAGAGCAAAAATTTTTTTTTTGTTAATGAATGAGGACATTGTAAAAAAAACAAAGCAACTTAGTACACAGAAATTAAATTCCATGGATGTTGTTCACCGACAATTACAACCAAAATAGACAGACGAGACGGTTCTCACCCTGCCAACGACACCTCTCCCTCTCACAGTTTCCAGGGTACCGGATAAGCTGAAAATGCGCCAGTGTCGCTCACGCAGCTGAACTACTTCATTGCCGAGGTTCTCCAAACGGATGCAGTAACGCCACTGCAAGGAAGAACACGCAACAAAATGATTGTGCCTCGGGACAACATAAATACAAGAAAGCAATTACGCTGCGGAGTCTGACATAGACGTTCTATAGTGTGTAGTAAAAAAAATATTCATAATAAAATTACTACATCAGCATTGCTTCCTAACATAGCCACACGTTATATATGAAGTCACTCGAAAGCCGCTAGGGCCAACACACACAACTTCTGTCTATGCTGACAAGGGTGACAATGCCAGCAAAACACAGTTTGGAAATAATTTCTTTAATATGATGTTCGTTTTCTGGAAGCTATCAGTTACTCAGCCAGGTTCATATGAATAACCTGAACACACGCAGGGTTGGCGCATATTAGTCGCAGTCAAGTAGTAATGTTGGTTACCAGATTTAGTACTAAGCACAAGCTTAGCAGCCGAAGAGAACATTGATGTCTACTTACCCAGTATACATGCGAGTTTTGAGCCTCCTGTAGATTAAAAACAAAATGCGGTCAGACAAATTGCACAGCCTGTGCAAGAATTCATATAGAAAGGTTCTTTGCACCGAAAACCAACACACTTACTGCCTTGTACAGGTTTCTATTTTGATTTATATATTTCACATGTATCACAGTAAGCTAAGTTTCGTGAAATACAACACCACTTCCCAAATGTTAGCGAGCACAAGCTGAATTCAATTGACTCGAGGTGCAGGTCTTAATTTCATAATGCACAACACAGACACACACAGTCAAAAGGATAATTTCCTGATAAATCAGTTTGACAGCAGTATGACTAAGGCTGCACCTTCCACCACCTACCTGCTGCCTGTTCAAGTACCAAGTGTTATATCAATCCAACTCCAACCATTCTGCATAGAATACTAAATAACGGTACACACCCTCATTCCCATGTAGAAGGGAATGACCGTGATCCTGATGTTCTCTGTTGTTTCTCTGTGCACATCAGACAGCTCAAGCCAAGGATGATTCTTCTCCTGCCACGCACGCAAGGTCTCTCGCGCTACAAAGGGTGGAACTGCGGAGCACAACAAAACACTTCTCAGGTCTGGTCAACCGAGCACCTTTAATCCACCAAAGACCATTAAAAGTCAGTCTTACCTTTGGTTTGATCATAACTCAAAAACCTTTCAAACAGCTCATGTTGAATAGGTATCTGATCAGTGGAGTTGTAAGGAAGAATGTCCTCGTGGCTTACATAGTCCAAACCTTCACAAGAATAAATAAATAACACAACTTACAATAAAAAACACGTTTTGATTGGACACAGGTAAAACCAAACCCTGAACTTTGACAGTGTCCATTTACACAGTTAAAAGGTATGTGGAGGAGGGGGCACCATCTAGTAGTCAAACACATTGTACAGCGCTACGGAATTTGATGGCGCTATATAAAACAATAAATAATAATAATAAAGAAACTAAAGACACTGCTAAAATTTAGCTACTTACCAGGAATTGCATACAGGGCCCGACTGTCGTCATGGTTTGCAAGGAACGTCACTGCCTCTGTTTGTGACCGTTGTGACTGAGAGAAAAGAAAACAGTGAGGAGGTCAATCCGTTACTGCAAATAAACGTCCATAACAAAGATATAAAAGGTATAGCAAAACGGCTGAGAATGCTAGGTGACATAGAACTACCACCAGTATTGGATGCCAGATAAGTGCTTCCAGAAAGATAATAAACTGTACTGCACTATAGGATAAGCAGTTTGTTTTAGTGTATTTTCAGTTAATAACTACAAGCTATAATAACAGAATAAAAATATCACTTACAATATGAGGACAGTCCCGTGCATCTATCAGCACTTGGTAATATGTGTGAGTTTTGCCTTTGACCTCTTTGGATCCATGAGCTGATGAAGTGTCTGTCCTGCACAATAATTCAGAGAATTACCCATTTACGATTGGTATGAGGGCAAATATCCACACATTTACTCCACTTGCAACGATACAGCATTAGCCGGAAAGGGGAGACTTACTTTTCTGAAACAGGAGAAGGAACGTCTCTATCATAGAGTCGTGCCTGCCATGGGAAAAGCACGATGCCCCTGTACCCAAAGATACTATGGAGGAAGAGCTGAAAGAGAAACAATGGCAAGGTAATGTGCATTTTTAAAAGGCTAAAGACTTAAACATACTATAAACCATTACAATTACTGAAACATAAGCACTGAATTTTACAGGAGGCATTATGTATTCAGACTTGCTTCTACGGGACACAGCCGCTATGTATAGAGAAAAACAAAAAACGAGATCATTTTAAATAAACAATTGTATATATTATCAAGCATTTTGTTACATTTACTAGTTTAAAGAAGATAATTTTGAGGGAAAGTGGACCCAATAATTACTTTATTTTTATAAGTAAATCATAAAAATACTAATTTTTCTTAGAAAATTACAATTCTACTTAAATTCCTTTTCCTTGCCCATCTCCTGTCAGCCATAATGTAGAGACTCCTCTTCGAAAATCAAGTAGGGTAGAAACAAAACTATAATTTACCCCTGCCCTAGACTTCCCCCATGTGTGACTAAAAAGGCGAAGCAGAAAATAATGTTAAGGAGCTTACCTGGGGATTCAGAATATGACAAAGGGGGGACACTTTCTTCCCCTTACCTGGTGGGTCAGGAAAAAGCACATGGGGAAGGTCTAGGGGAGGGTTATAGTTTTGTTTCTGCTTAAGTTGTGAGGAGGAGTCTCTATATTGTGGCTGCCAGGGCCAGATTAATATTTCTTTAAAAAATGTAACCACTTACCTGACCCGTTTCATATTTCCCCTGTGACTTTGGCACCTCAAAGACACCGACTGTCTCCAACACTTTCCCCTCTGGTCTGTTTCTGATAGAACAAACAAAAGCACGCGTTATAAGGATGCTAAAAGCAAAACGAGGGAGGGACAGTACAACGATTCTTTATGCTTATTTTATACCTAGAAAGATATCCTACTGAATTTATGGTTTAAATATTGCTATACAATTATTGTTGCAATAAACCACACTATTTAAACAACGGATCCGCTTCCATGGAGGCTACGTCATATCCCTGATTTTTCAGTACACTCGTAGGTCTCTGTATGCTAATTTTGTTAGAAACCAATTTCTTATTTCTGGCCATATATATATATATATTTAAAAAGTTTAAGGTTACTCGGAATGGGCTGTCGAAGCAGCTTGCCAGTAATATAACACTATCACTATGTATCGTTGATGGGACAGTTTTGGGGTCCTGCACACCCACAATAAAAGAATGCGGATTAACGTACTCAGTAAGCACTTTAATATGAATTCTTCAAACACCAAAATAAAATAAAGCAATTATCTGACACAGAGAAGGCAGCCCTCTTGGGTCCTATTCAATGGCCCAACTGTTCTTGCCACTGATCGCCTGCGCATTGCTATCTGCCCATAGCGTCCCCGGAGCCAGATGAGTAAATCAGCTGGGGGGCAGGGAAAGGGGCAAATACATTTGGGAGGATTCTGCAGAACCATATGTATTAATGTGCATCCCTTTAAATGCCCTGTGTGATCTCACTGGATAACCTGAGGGTTGTTTTATCATTTGAATCAGCTTTTAATGTCTTTTGATTTTTTTTTCTGTTAACGCTTGTTATTCTTTAAGATTTATTGCCCCTTGTGGCAGTATGGCCTTTATCTATAGCAGAAACATGTCATTACGATAGAAGGCATTGCCAATTTGTAGTATTTCACAGACCTAATGACTTGGTTTTGATTATAGCCAAAGCAAGCATGCAAAATAGTTTTCTTAAGAGGACAGCCATACGAATTCAGGATACCCACAAATATACTTGTGTTCCTTTTCCCCAAATAGCAGCTTTCACCCAAAAACGGGGTTTACGCACTATAATTTGTGGCTTCAACCCTACACACTTCAATATT
This sequence comes from Spea multiplicata, assembly GCA_009364415.1. NCBI lineage: Eukaryota > Metazoa > Chordata > Amphibia > Anura > Pelobatidae > Spea > Spea multiplicata. Next base: position 101,374 of record VKOC01016425.1, read on the forward strand.
CATTAAGGGCCGACACCGATAAACTACTCCCGACATGGTTCCTACCTGTTTTAACTACGCATTTTAAAAGGATCTCCTTGCAGAACACGCTAACGAGGATTGGTGCTTTCTAAAACATAGTAAGGTCGGCAAACTGGAAACTCAACCTTAAAGCAAACCCACGCCTTAGTGAATAAACCCCAAGGTGTGCACCGTTTTGCGAAGACAACATAGGGTTACATTGTGCAATCTAGTAAAATGTATGTATACGGGGCTGTGTTTGAAGCACAGATTACAGAATCCCGGTGTGGTTTAAATGACCTCTAACGAATACGAATGCCCTTCCAAGAAACACGATCCGCGAGCACAGAGAAAAGGTTTTCGTTTTCCACGCAGAGCATTGTATATCTCGGATTATAAGGATGAGACCGTAACACACGCTGCGGCCAAACACGCCAAGCGCCCACTCAGGCTGGACTCGGGCCAGGCGGCATTAGCCGTGTATTTCAGGCCCGTTATGTCACCGCAAGGTGAAGCTCCTGCCAAGCATGAAGACGCAGGAGCCGTGTTTACACATACAGCCACACGCTTCGTGGGGGTTCATAGACAGACAGCTTGCAGGAGACTTTGCTTCGCTATTTGTTATAAAGGGCCCAGTAAAATGTATAATTCAAGAGGTGAGGAGATTGTAAAGAAACACCTATGGTCGGACATTTATAACATATAGTGAAGTTAAGATGTTAAAATAGAATTTATAAGTATAGAATATGACGGCCGACAAGAACTGCCCATCTGGTCTCACAGCACTCCATTTAGCGAATAAAGCCCACCAAGTAGATTACACACAGTGACGGGCTCTCCATTTCCACTCTACATACAGTGGCATACGGTCCATTTCTTACATACAATATCTTTACATAACGCTTTTGGATTATCATATGTAGAAATATGCATGCTATGGACTAACCGTAAAAAGCGCGCATACATATCTATAGATCATTAGAGCACGTTAAAGCAGCTGACACATGAACGCGCTGCATGACTCGTTACATAAAGCGATAACCATCGTGCATGCTTCAAACATAGGCAGGCACATGCACTAAAACAATATGCACGGTACCGAACGAACACATTTACAACGGGACTCCGCTTTATACCCAGCTACATGCATTTAGACGGTTTGACCTGTGCCCCTCGTCCCCGTTTACCGGGAAGACAGTGACCGGTCCTGTTGAAAACGACACGCACACACGGGTCGCAGGGGAGCTGTCCGTAGCTCAATACCCAAAGCGCTCGAAACACCTGCTCTCCGGTACCGGCTCAGCGCCGATAAGCAGCGCCGCGCAACACACGCCGCCATCGTGCTGCGGGGGTCGCACAGCTGACGTCAGACGCGCGATATGGGGAAGACGTGCTCTGCGTGCCCAGGGATCATGAGGGTTAACCTTCTTCCCAGAATGCCGCGCGTGTTCCGCATCTCGTGAGTAACTATGGCGAGGGCTTACCTGGCCGGCAAGCCGCTGCTAAAAGCCCTGGACGAGGAGAAGTCTAGTCTGACACCGGACTCCAGGAATATAGCCGAGAAAGCCTTGGCCCAGGGGCCCGGGGCAATAGTGCCTTTTAGTGTCTTGAGGGAGCTGCATGGAGTCCTGAGGGCGAAAGGTCAGAGAGGGAATAACCCAGCTTCACCTTGGCAGTAACTTCGGCTTTCCGTCACTACTGTATTGCCGTGAAAAATTACATTTTCCCTTTTAACGCAATTATTCTTTGCCAATATCAGTGTTTTTGACAGACATGTATATGCTGCAGCTCTGACACACATACTAATGCCTTATACTGTCTAGTGATAAGCAATATTACCGTATTTGTTTTAATAGCGCCATCATATTCTGTAGCGCTGTACAATGAGTAGAGAGGATATATATATAACAACTGACAGGTGAGGCCCTGCTCAGGAGCTTACGATCTAGAGGGAGTTACGGGGAAAGGTGCCTGTTAGTGAGGGCGCAGTGATGATAGTATAAGTATTCCCTTGCTAGTGAAAGTTTTGGGGTACAGAATATCATTAGAAGAATTTATTCTTCAAACGCTGCTTTGTTGTAGGGTTTGAGAACGATACCCATGTATCACGTGACAGCCCAGAGATCTGCGGATAAAGGAAACTTATTAGAACAATATTAGTGAAACGCACCTCTCATCAGTGCTACATTATTACATTGCAATTATTTATATAGCGCCGGCAGATACCATAGCGTTTCACAATCAGAGTCGGTAGGATAGATTCAAATCACAAACAACTACTGGCACAACAGGAGAAGAGGGTCCTACTCTTGTGAGCTTACAATCTAGTAACGCTCAGGAAGTTATTTTTCTATGGAATGTACGCAGTTAGGTAAAATTCGCAGGCATACGTTTGATTAATGGATGTGTACTATTATGCAAATTTGAAGCATATTTATGTAAAGCTGATGGTCATCTTTTTGTTTTAGATTCTCCGCTCTTCCTCCATGAGCTCCTTGAAGGCAGTGAAATCCATCTGCCAGAAGTGGAAGTGCCCGAACGTGTAAGTAATCTTTCCAGGTTTGGGCTCAGAACCAGAAGCCACGTGTTGCCCATATAAACTCTTAACCCGGGCTCGCTTACTTCAGGGCGTTCTTAAATATTAAGTCAATTCATTATTTTTGTAGACGTCTATATTTTCCTGTACTTTGCTTCTGGAAAAATGCACCGGTTGTAGGGAGGCCAGAATGTTACTTAGCACAAACTTACATGTCAGTAGTCCGTGTATCGTCACCTAGCCAGGCGCAGAACATTGGGACACAGCAGGGGTAGGAAGCTGCAGCTGTTTAAGTACCTTTTTTTCTTTTTTCCCCCCTAGTTTGACATTAACTTTATGTCCCCCTAACCCATTCAGGCATGACATTTTGGCATCTTACTGATATGATATATATTTTTCTTTGTTTAGAACCCAGAGCTTGTGGCACGCCTGGAAAAGATCAAAGCAAAGTTGGCAAATGAGGAGTACAAACGGATCACAAAGAATGTTAGCAGCCAGGTATGGGGCCTTCAGTCAAGTCAAATGTTTTTTCACATCAGAAAATATGAAATAAACCTTTTAACAGTGGGCCAACCTATGGACACATATAGTCTGTTGCATCTCTCCACTGGTTGCCCCCAGTGCTGTCTCCTATTTCATCTTCTGGTTGCTGCATCGGCCATTTTTCTTGGACTCGGCTAACTTTTACTTGTTGATTACCAAAATCTATAAGGTGCTTCCCTCCATTATGTGGGTATATATAAACTTGATTAAATAAAGTATTCCCTGCTGTGAGGTCATACACGCCACATACTGTAGGGCAGCAATGTAGGTGATGGGCAACAACATGGAAAACATTAAATGCGTCCAAGACAAAACTTAGATTGTAAGCTTGCGGACATTTTAACCCCTTGATGACAATTGCCGGTCCTGGCACGACACGTAAAAGCGTGTGCTTTACGACAATTGACGTGCCAGGACCGGCACGTCTTTAAACAGGTGCAGAAAGCGATCTACTATCGCTTTCTGCACCCAAAAAGCGTTGCTGAATGCCTCGAGGTCGAGGCATTCAGCAACGCCGCGATCGGCACGAAGGGGCCATCTCTGGCCCCTCCACGGGGCGTCAACATCCGCCATACTTTGTATGGCGGCGGACGCCCGTTTTAAAAGCGTTTAGGAGGCGATCAACGATCGCCTCCTAAACTTAAATGGTGTCGCTAGAATGCCTCCATCAGGAGGCATCCAGCGACACCAAACACTAACCTTTTGATGGGTTGTGACCGCTCCACAGCCGCAACTGCCGTTGATCTTCGCCATCAAGTAAGATGGCCGCCGCACATAACAGGAACCAGCAAGTAAAATTTAACAAAAGTTCGCTAGATGGTCTCCAGACCATCTAGAGAACTCTGGCTCCACTTGCAGGTTGAATACAGGTACTGCATTCACCATGCAAGTCAATGGAGCCCAGCTTTCTAATCACAGTGTGATTAGTAAAAATAAATAAAAAAATAAAATAAAATAAAATTAATAATAATTAGAAAAAAATAGTAAAAAAACAGTAAAATGTAAAAATCATTTCCCACTGATGTCACTATCAGGGGAACCTCCCGCAAGTTGAAAAAAAAATGTTAAAAAAAAAATTAAAAAAAGGCAAAAAAAATAAAATATATATATAAAAAATATATTTTTGTGAGCAAGTCCTAAAATTAGCATATTAGCTTAAAACAATTCTCGCATGGAAAGAGTTAAAATACTGGCATATTAAATGCCCGTGGGGTGTCTACTTTTAAAAAATGTATGATTTGATGGGGTAAAATGAATTGGCCAGGTTCAACAACGTCCCAATTAACACGGGGGGAAGGATGGCCACACATCTAATTTCCAATTATAAAAATGCACACGTACCAAATGTGGCCTTTTAGTTCCCCCAAAAAATGACACACCCATGCATGTGGGGTATCACTGCACTCAGGAGATGTTGCTGAACACATTATGGGGTGTCGTGTGACAGCGGCATATACCAGGAGCTGTAAATTCATACATAAAGTAGGTGTGTGTGGGAGAAATACACACAGAAAAATACTACTGCAAACTTTGAAAAAATGCTGGTGGTAAAATGTGTGCATGCAAAGAGTTAAAATACCAGCATTTAAAATACCCTGTGGTGTCTAGTTTTGAAAAATATATGGTTTTATAGGGCACACTGAAATGGCCCGGCTCAAAGATGTACCAAATAGGGCATGGGCAGTGGATCCCCAAATGCCAAAGTTCAACATTGAAAATGCGCATGCCCCAAATGTGGCCCTTTTGCCCCCAAACAGCCAGGCAAAATCATTCATGTGAGGTATCGCTGTACTCAGGAGATGTTGCTGAACACATATTGGGGTGTTTTGTGATAGTGACATAAACGAGAACATTTTAATTCATACCTGAAGTAAAATGTGTGTGACAAAAACAAATGCAAAAAAATGACTACACAAAGTTTGACAAAGACTGGTGGTAAATATGGTGCATGGAAAGAGTTAAAATACTAGCATTTGGAATACCCTGGGCTGTCTAGTTTTCAAAAATATATGACTTGATGGGGTAAATTGCATTGGCCGGGTTCAAAGATACCCGAAATGGCACATGGGGGGAAGAATTACCAGATTTGGAAAAATGGCTTTGAAATAGCAAAACGCTACCTGTACTTATTGCCCCATAATGGGTAGAAAAAAGCAAAAAAATATAAAAACATTGGGTATTTCTAAACTCAGGACAAATAGTAGAATCTATTTAGCAGGTTTTTTCATTACCTTTTATAGATGAGTAAAAGATTTTTCAACTAAAAGTTAGAAACAGTCATTTTTTTCTGAATTTTTCACCATATTTTATAATTTTTTTAATAGTAAATAATATGATACAATCAAAACAATGTCATCTAAAGAAAGCCCTTCTTGTCCTGAAAAAAACAATATCTAATGTGTGTGGGTTCAGTAAACGGGAAAGAAGAAAATTACAGCTTAACACAAGCAGCGCAGAAATGTTAAAAAGGCCATTGTCACGAAGGGTACAAAATGTAAAATCAGCCTTTGTCACGAAGGGGTTAAACAAAATCTAATATAAAAAAGCTAATATAATAACCTGCTAAATAGATTCTACTATTTGTCCTGACTTTAGAAATACCCAATGTTTTTATGATTTTTGCTTTTTTCTGCAAGTTATTAAGTTAATGCAATTTACCCCATCAAACCATATATTTTTGAAAACTAGACACCTCAAGGTATTTCAAATGCTGGCATTTTAACCCTTTCCATGCACTAATTCTACTACTATCCTTTGTCAAACTTTGCGGTAGTAATTTATTTTGTGTTTTTTTATCACTAAAATTGCGCTTCAGGTATGGATATACAGCTCCTGGTATACGTCACTATCAAACAACACCCCAATATGTGTTCAGCAACATCTCCCGAGTACAGTGATACCCCACATGTGTGGGTTTGTCGGGTTGTTTGGGAGGTAAAACGCCACATTTAGGAAGTGCACATTTTTTAACTTGGAACTTTTACATCTGGTCCTACTGCCCCCATGTCCTACGCCATGCGCTATTTCAGGTATCTTTGAAGCCGGCCAATGCAATTTACCCCATCAAACCATTTATTTTTGAAAACTAGACACCCCAAGGTATTTCTATACTATATGCTAGTATTTTAACCCTTTCCGTGCATGAGATTCTACCACCAGATTCTACCACCAGCCTTTGCCACAGTTTTTTTTTCACACAATTGTACAAATTGTTCAAGCAACACCCCAATGTGTGTTCAGCAACATCTCCCGAGTACAGCAATGCATAGGTTTGTCTGGTGTTTGAGGTTAAAAGGTCACATTTGGGAAGTGAGCTTTTCCCCCCATGTTGGTCAGTCTGTGCCTATGCCCTATCTTTGAGCCCGGCCACTCCAATTTACCCCATCAAACCATTCATTTTTTTAAAATTAGACACCCCTATGAGCAAGTGCTAATTGTAGCACATGCTCATAATAATAAACTTATTTTTTTTTTTTTTTATTCTTTTTGGACTTTTTATTCACATTTTGGAATTGGATGGTTCCTCTGATGCATAATAATTTTTTAATATAACCTTTTTTTCTTTCATATATTTTTTACATTTTTAAAAATATTTTACTAATAACACTGTGATTAGAAAGTTGGGCTCCATTGCCTTGCATGATTGAATGCAGTACCTGTATTCAACCTGCAAGTGGAGCCGGAGTTCTCTAGAGGGTCTGGAGACCATCTGGCGAACTTTTCCAACTTTGGTATTTTTACAGGACGGCCGTCATCTTACAAGTGGCGAAATCACTCACAGTGGCATGTGTGACCGCTCTCCAGAGCAGTCACAGCGCGTCCTGGGGTGAGTGTTCAGTTTCGCTTAATGCCTCGTGATCGAGGCATTTCAGCAACACCACTGAAGTTTAGGAGGTCATCGTACAAATTATTTGCCCATAGCCTTCATACTTCAAAATAAGGAATTAGTTAATTCCCCGATGGTTTATCCCAGGCATTTTATCATAAGGGAAAAACATGAAGAAGCTATTCAAAGACTATAAGACTAGTAATGAGATAACCTAACTCTAGCTTCCTAAACTAAAGCCCATTTGAAAAGCTAGATGGCTTTTTTCATCATTATGTGTAAATTGTTTAACGCTGTATAATGGATCTATTCAATCATGTCTAAAGGGCAGGCTGACAGTAACAGGTTACAACAATTAAGTTGGACAATATCCTCAAACTATACACAACTCAACTTGGGAGCGACAAAGCTGAATAATGTTAGGAATTCGCTACCGTCAAGTTGCTTGTGAGTTGTAAAGGCACATTGAAACATTGTTTGAAACGCAAGTTTAAATCTTCTACAATAACAGAAATACTGTATTTGCTCAATTATAAGACGACACCCATTTTCTATAATAATTTAGGAAAAAAGAAAAAGAATATAAGACTACCCTATAGGAAAAAAGTTTTACTGGTAAATATTAATGTAAACTATTTTTTTCGTATTTAATAAAAACTATGATTGAGAAAAATGCATTTCTTGTTTTTATTTCCTTCTATTTGCCAACCTGCCCCCAGTTATGCACATCTGCCCCCAGACTTGCTATTCTCCCCCAGATATGCCTTTTACCTCCTATATGCCACTCTGCCCCCCAAATATGCCTTATACCCCCTATATGTCACCCTGTCCCCTGATATGCCTTATTTGCCTCTATATACCCCTCTATATGCCACTCTGCCACCTAGATATGCCTTATACTCCCTATATGCCACTCCCCCTGATATGCCACTCTGCCCCCCAGATATTCTGTATATTCCCCTATATGCCACTGTGCACCCTCAGACTTACCAATGCATCCCCAGACTTACTCCCCCATGCTCCAGACTCCCTGGCGTCTACTGGGTGCAGCTGCTTCAATAAAGGAGCATTGGAATTTCATGCCATGCCGGCGGTTTGTCATAGAACCCCGGCGGAAATGCCAAGCAGCAGCGGAGGTTGTCTACCTGCATCATACAGACGTTCACCGGCTACCAAATAGGAGGATCCAGGTCCCCTGCAGCGCTGCAGGGGGTCTGGATCTTAGTCTTATAGTCAGACCTCTATTTAAGGTCAGATTATAATATGTATTATATATATGATTATAATGTGTCTTATATTCAAGCAAATATGGTATTAAATCTAAAAGCAATAAACTAAAAAATTGGGTTCCTAAAATGGAAAGAGACAAGCCTTCTCTACCCCCCATGGGTACTAATTCACTAACGAGACCACCTATGCTCCAACATACCATGCCTAGTGAGACGACGGTGGATGTTGGACATATAGGGTTAAAACATTTTTTTTTTAAATCCACCAGTTCAGGCATCGGATAGTGGTGGAGAGCCATCTCGATGGACAGTATGAAGTTTCCAGTAAGGTGCACCCATCCCCTTTAGATGTCACAAACCAGATCCCACCCTCATACCATTTTGTGAGCACGCAATTTGTTAGAGTCTGAGGATAGGAAGAACATGATAAATGTATACCATAAGCGCTAGATAGAGGTGGTATGTCTTCTAGATGCGGATGTGGTATTTGGTAGTAATTGGTAGACTTATCTGCATACCAGCAAGGTCAGTGTAATTTTCACTGCCCAACTTCTTGAAACCCAAAGGGTACATAAGATAAACATTGCCCCCTACTGAGGGTTGAGGGGTTATGTAGTTTTTATTCTTAATTTATTTTTTAATGCATGTTAATCGACTCCATCCCAAAGTATAGGGGATGGAAGGAGAGTGGACTGGCATGTTTAAGGCACCTTTTCTCTCCAATGAATTGGGTTTTCACCCCACATGCCATTGGTAAGTGGTCAAGGTGAGGCACGGGTGGGCTCAGGGTGTTTTAATATGCCCTCCAACCCAATGGAAAAAGACAAGCTCTATACACCCAAGGGTAAATTATTAGCACAAATAGAGTGGGAAAAGAGAGCAGTCCATGGCCACTCCTTGGTTAATTAGGGTTCATGGAGACCCCATTTTTTATTTTTTAAGGGGATTTAGTGATTTGCTGTCAAAATTGTTCACAAGTGTGACAACAAGTTGTTTAAGTCAATATAAAGTCAACTTTTTAATGGACTGACCTTGCTGAACCACATCAGCTTATTTTTACCCTGTGGAATCAGAGCACATTACATACGTTGTTTATTGTCTTTAACTTAGAGCACTTAGACAAATTCTCATTCTACCCGTAAGTGTGATCACCTTAGAATTATTTTTGGTTGTGAACATCAGTGTTATGTACACAGAAGTCTTAACCATAAGTCTATAAAGGTGAACAAATGTAAATAGTACTGATAACACAATTATCTGAAAATCCCAGCACATTATTGTCATCTTAAAAACATCGCACTTTTTGATAAATTTTGTGTTGTTTTTTTTGAAGGAATGCCTTCCATAAAAGGCTTCTTATTTTGTCTCTTGTTTTCTCTTGACCATAAACCCCAACTTTTACAACACTAAAGCCTATGTTAATGTGCTTTATGATGAAATATATATATTATATCCTATCATATAACATACACACATATATATATATATATATGTGTGTTTGTGTTTTATAAATACATCAGGAAGCAGTCATCTTAACTTCCTGTTCTGATGACCTTCATGATTTTTCTTCCCCTTTGTTGTCTTTTGTATTGTTAAGCTCTTGATGAGCATTGATTGGTTCAGGTTACCATTACAAGGGAGGGAAAATAGAAGAAACGTTTATCTGGGACAGGAAATTAATAACATATAACCCCTTCATTTTTTTTTACGGATATCAGTGGTTATTATTAATAGTATTATTACTAATTATATATATGTGTGCATATTAATAAATAATACATTGATGAGTAATCATAGTTCATGACAATAAACTAATGTATACAGTTATAATTTGATAAATATATAAATACTTGAGATTATATAGGTTTGCTATTTTCTGACTAAACTTCCAAAGAAAACACAAGAAACCGGAAATAGGGCTTCTTCACACCCGCCGGAAATAGCCGCCTCCGGAAACATAGAGAAGTTCCCGTGGCCTAATAGGTCTTGTCGTACTCACAGCTCGGACATCAACCAATGGCGTGAAGGCGCGTGAGCGGCTGATATGGAGCTTCCGGTAAGGTGCGCGCGCCGGCAGAAGGCGTCACTCACAGAACTTTCTCTCGTGCCGCCATTTTATGCGTGCTAGGAAAGCGAGCCGTGTCCGCGTCGGTTAGTATATGTTGCAGCCGCGGTTTTTTGTTTTTTTTTCTCACCGGTGTTTATGAGGAGACTCTGTCAGTGTCGGTCTATTCCGGGAGGAAACCAACGTTCGTTGGGGAGGGTTAAAAGGGAGGCAGTATCCTCTGAGCCGGCCGAGGGCACTGTTTTAGAACCCGGACATAGACCTCAGTTTATCGCAAGTGGTAATGGTCCGGGCTTTATCAGAGCTTCTGCAGACTGCCCGGGCTTGTATGCTTAGTACGGTCTGAGATTACGTGTGGTAGCGGCCGTATCCTCCGTTTGTTGTTTAAAGGGAATGAGGTACACGGCTGCCATCTAGTGGCGGATGTGAAGTCTGGCACGGATTGTTAGGCTGCCATACGTTGAAACGGGGAAAGTGTGCCACACGCCTGACGCCTAGTGGTCACAAGTGGCAGTGCAAGTGCAACACAGAAAGCCCTCTTGGAGTGTGGTATACGTTTTTGTCCGGTAGTCTAGCGTGAATAATCGGTGTAGTTAAGATACGCCATCTAATGGTGGCTATGCATACTGATATTTGGGAAAATAAGTTAAGAATCTGGTATTAAAAAAACACATTCTGTGCCCTGCTTCCAACAGTGGGATTAAAGATCTCAAGCCAAATTGGAATACCCACCTGTGCTCTATAAAAGTATTGCTGTGCTTTATGTTGGGGACCTAATCTGGGACATCCATGTCTAGCTTCCGGGAACTCTTAATGAAAACCACAGAGCCAGTGCCATCCAGTCAATGGTAAGTACTAACTGCCAGTCAGGGCTCCTGAATTATATACGATCAGTGCATATAATGGTCTCAAGATACTTGTCTTTAGTTTAGTAATATTTTATAGAAGGCATTCCTTCAAAGCTCTTGTGGGACTAATTCTGTTACTGGCTTACATGTCTATTGCTCCTGATTAGGTACCATATTCATAGATCTTTTTTTCTAGATACTGTGTATCCAGGGAAGAGTCTTAAAGGTATACTCCTGAACACATACTGTAACACTATGGATTTTCGTTAAAGCACTTTTTGTTGTTAAAACTCGCAGTATTCCCATTCTACCCCTTCCTATTGGCTGCTTTTGTATGAACTCCTTTGCCTGCGTCTACTGAAACCAGGAAGCGTTCATGTGTAAACGTATCTCGCTAGCACGTTTCTCTTAGGGTTGTTGAAGCCGCATCCTGTCACACGTATGTTAGCAAGACAGTGCTCAGATGTCATGCGTGTGATTGGCTGCTGCTACCCTCAGTGTTGATTTGAGTGGGAATTCTACTAACCATGTGCCAAAAGCGTGCCGAGGCAGCGTGTGGGGGAGGGGTGTAGTGTTAAACGAGAAGTCTCGTTGCATAACTAAGAACTAAAGGATGCATGCGGTAATATGCCCAGGAGCCCTCTCAGTGTATCCCTTTAACATCAAAGATTAACATTTAATGTTTAATCTATAGAAAAAAATAAGAAAATGGTTCCTAAACTTAGGATATAAGTGAAAATATAGACTTTGGGCCAAAGTGTCCAATCCTCTTTAACCATTTAAAAATTTTCTCCTTGAGAATAAAACCCAGTGCTGTAAATGAAAGCATCATCAAAAACTTGTTTTGCTTTTTGTTTGTATTTTCTTCTTTGCTGATCAGCAATAAAGCCATGCCAACTTATTACTCTGTCATTAGCGATGGAGAATAAAGCAAAAAAGAGTGCTATTTCTCAATCTTAAAAAAAAAAAAATATATATATATATTTAAAATTACTTTTAATATTAACAAAAATAAAAACTTCAACTTCCTCTTTGGGGCTCCACCCCTTCCTCTTTGGGGCTCCACCCCCAGTGCCTCGGCATGCTTTTGGCACATGGTTAATAGAATTCCCACCATAATCAACATTGAGGGCAGCCAATCACACGCATAACATCTGAGCGCTGATGTCCTGCTAACATACGTGTGACAGGATGCTGCTTCATCAACGCCATATGAACAACAAACCAGAGAGTTTTTCATTCTATGACCTTAACCTGCCCTTCTGATCCGTTCCATTTTTGTCGGAAAGCAGAAGTGTTGTATTGTGCATAATGCATTGTCAGAATTGGACAGTTTCAGTTGGGTTTTATTACTTATAGTGTAGTTATTTGGAAGTGTATCAGGTTTTTTTGAGCTTTGTTTATTAATCAGTTGTGTGTTTATCGAAATTACTACAATAGTTCTATGTGCCATGTATATCCCATACACTTTATCAATAGCTTAACAAGTGAAATTATGCCAAGTTGCCATAAGCTCTCGGGGTGGATATTTTTTCTTTAAAATAAATCATTGGTTTTGCAGTTCTTCACCTGTATGTCTTGTGTTGAGACACTTGTTTGCTCTTAACAAACATTTGTAAATAAGGGAGTAACCGGCAGATAAAGGAGAGAGAGATGTTTCAACTGATTGAGTGGCCTATACATTGTGAAGATCCTTGGTGCCTGTATAATTTAATTTCTGTAACTTAAACAGGCAATATTTTCAAAGTTCCAGGAAGGGAAAGTAAATAAACGGGATAAAAGTAGAAAGCTGACAATATGGTTGTGCTTGCAATCGTTTATTTTTCCTTGCCATCCCAGGTGACGCCACGGATTCACTCCTCCTCCTTTAGTGATATAGGACAGGACATTTAAAAGCCCCTCCCGTCCTGATATCCTCAGTTGTTTTTCCTTTCCTACATCGGGTAGGGAGGACTCATCTCCCGTTTGTTGTTTTTTTTCTTAGGCTCTAGGTCGAGCCGGTTCCCCAGGCTAAGCCCCCTGTGGTGGGGGAATGCCTTTGCACCATAGCCAGATGGCTGTTGCCATGCCGCCCAGCGCATTCTTACCTCAGTGGGGTGTCCTCTCAGCTCCTGCTCCTCCTCGCGAGGCTTTAATGAAAGCCAAACATGCGCAGTGCACTGGGTGTCATAAAGCCTTGCAAGATTCCAGGAAGAAGCTTTGCACCGCTTGCCTGAACTCTGTTGCGGATTCTGAGGCCGCTGGAGGAAGAGAGAGTTTTTGGCCTGGCTTAAAGAGGACGTGCAGTCTACCTTCTATGCCTTTCATCAAGCCGTCCCTGTACCTTCCTACCCCCACCTTACGGCAGTGCAAGATACCTCTCTACTCGGTCATTAGCCACAGTTGTCTGACTCCGAATTTGATTATCCTAAGGTGGCGGAGTTTTCATCTGAAGAAGGGAAGATGGTTCTTTTATTTTCCTGGGGGAGGAAATTGAGACACTTTATCTCCTCCTGTGAGGTCAGCTATGCATCTAGAAGAGACTGCTACCCAGAAGTGACCCCTTCTTTGCCAGTTTCTTCAAGCATTCAGCCCCTTTTTCCTGTTCACCCTGTGCTGTCTAAGATTATTAAGCAGGCATGGCATCACCCAGAAAGAAGGGTTAATCTGTCTGTGAAGCGTTTATTCCCCCTTGAGGAGGACTCTGGCCAGTTTTGTACTACTCCACTGGTGGATACTGCGGTTATGAGGGTCTCCAGAAAGACCACACTGCCACTTGAAGATGGCTCACGTTTCTCCGACTGGAAAAGAAAGCTCAAGCAGCTCTTAGTGTCTTGAGGCCTCTGCTTCTGTTTTCAGGCCAGGAATCACATCTGCCTCAGTGTCCAGAGCAGTTAAGATTTGGCTTTCGCAGATTGAAGAGAATTTTGTCACCAAGACTTCTAGAGAGGTTATCCTCAAGAACGTTGCAGCTGTTAAATTGGCTGTGGACTTTCCCTGCGCTGCTTCGATTGAGACCATCAGAATGACAGCCAGGGCTTCTGCGCTGTGTGTTGCGGCTAGACTGGCCTTATGGCTGAAAGCCTGGGCTGTGGATAATGCCTCAAAGGATAGACTGCTTAATATCCACTATAAGGGTAAGTCTGATGAAGCGTTGGAGTCCCTTTTAGAGAAGACTATAGGGGATAAGCATTGGATGCCACAGCGGAGACCTGCTTACAAAAGACGGCTGCAGTCATTTTGGCTGTACTTCCCGGGCCAGTCCATAGGCTATGGTTCCAGATTCTCTTGCTCTTCACAGGATCAAGGCTTACGGGGCAGACTCCCTCGTGAGAGGGGTAGAATTGACAGGTTCTCCTTCCCCAAAGTGCCCCAGGACCCCAAGTGCTTCGCATGACACCACCAGTCGGAGCGAGGCTCTCCAACACTCGAGACCCCTGGGTTATGGGCTTCAGTTTCTTATCAGGTCTACGGAGTGTTTTTTGGTTTGCCACCTTCCTCGAGACCGGGCGAAGCAGGCTTTCCTGTTGTCTACCATTCAGCAGTTTGCAGATCTACAGGCCCCGGTTTCCCGTCCCTTGGCTGGAGCAAGGTTGGGGGGTTTATTCTCTGGTCGTCCTGGTCCCCAAAGTGCCAGGGGGGATTCTGTCTGATTATAGACTTAAGCCTTCTGAACAGTCACCTCCAGTATGTCCGGTTTAAGATGGAAACCATAAGATCCGCTTTAGACATCTTATACCTTCATGACTTCATGGTCTCTATAGACCTCAAGGATGCTTATCTTCGTGTTCTGATCCATCCGTCTCTTCAGCAATTTCTGCACATTGCCGATTCTTGGGCATTTCCAGTTTCAGGCCCTTCTGTTTGGTCTGTCAGCAGCCCCCCAGAGTCTTCACAAAACTCCTGGCTGTAGTGGCGGCCCATTTCAGACTTCAAGGAATTTCGGTCATTCCTTACCTGGATGACTGGCTTATCCATGCCCGTTCGGCTCCTTGTTCTACAGTCTCAACTTACCAAAGTGGTCAACGCTTTGCAGGAGCTCGGCTGGATTCTTAATTGCAACAATCCAGCACCATTCCCTCTCAACAGATGTGATCCTGGGCCTATGTCTGGATTCCCACCCAGGGAAGGCTTTTCTTCCACCCACCTTTGAAGATCAACCGGATTTGTTCACTGGTCCAGAGGGTTTTCTCTGTGCACAGAAGCTCCATAAGGACGTACATGTCTCTGCTGGGCAAGACGGCCTCCACAAGGTACGTAGTTCCTTGGCCCTGGCCCACAGGATTCTTCAGAATTGTATTTGCTCTGGACAGACTTGTCCGTCTCCCTCCATGTCAGAGCGTCTCTGACCTGGGGGCTCCAAGGGGACACCCCAGCTGCAGGGAGACGTTGGTCCTTGTCAGCGAAGGAGCTTCTCACCACTGGCACAAGCATTAGAGGATGGGAAGCCACATAGCAAGACAGATTTGTTCAAAGTCTTTGGTTTCCAGCTGTGCAACTCCTTCCTTCCAACTGCCTGGAGTTTGCTTGCGGTGGAAAGAGCCCTGCATCATTGGGAACCGCTGCTATTTGGCAAGAACATTCAGCTACGCTCTGACGACCAGGCAGTACTAACATATATCAACAAGCAAGGAGTTACAAGGAGCCCCCGTCTTCTGCGTATATCTCTTAAGATCTCCTCCTGGGCAGAGGCCCGTTCAATTATCCTGTCCGTAGTCTACCTCAAAGGGACATTGAACACTCGTGCGGATTTCCTGAGCAAAACTCCTGTTCTGAACAGCAAGTCGGTTCTGCATCCAGTGGCTTTCAGATTCATTGTCCTGCAGTGGGGATTATGTGAAATCGATCTGATGGCCTCCAAAGACAATACTAAAGTTCTGGTGTTCTTCTCCTTTGGCGGGAGATGCCTTCATCCTGACTTGGAATTTCCGTGTCTCCTACACTTTTCCTCCCTTTTCTCTGATCTCCAAGGTTCTGCAGTAGATCAGGAACGACCGCTCCTATGTTATCCTAATAGCTCTAGACTGGCCGAGACGCGTCTAGTATGCTGACTTGATCAACCTCGGTTCCAGCAGCCCCCTGGAGTTTCCTGCTTGGAGAGACCTTCATCAGGGCCAGTTTCTACACCAGACAACCTCCAGGCTGTCAGCTGGAGGATCAATGTGAGATCCTGAGGCCTCAGGGTTTCTCTATTCCAGTAGCTGAGACTCTTCTTTGCAGTAGGAAGAAGGTTACCTCCCTCAGGTATAAGATCTGGAAGTCGTTTTGCAGTTGGTGGGGTTCCAGAGGAGCTCTTCCTTCCTCCTGTTCCCCAGGATCTATTCTGGAGTTTTTACAAGAGGGATTTGACCTTGGTCTTCAACCATCTACTATCAAGGTCCAGCCTTCTGCCAAAAGTGCCTTACTGGGATTCGATCTCCTTTGACGACCGGAAGTGAGATGTCTTTCCAAAGCCATCATTTGTATGTACCCTGTCACCAAGATGGCTCCCTGGGTCCTTAATCTCGTCTTTCGAAGACTCATTTTGCCACCTTTTTGAGCTTCTTCAGTCTATCTCTACACTTGTCTCTGAAGACCGCCTTTTTGGTGGCCATTACTTACGCTAGACGTATTGGCGAACTTCAGGCTCTGTCTCCGAAAGAACCATTTCTGCGTTTCTTCCCGTATTAGCTTATGCCCAAGGTACAGCCGGCTACGATCGTGTTGCCTACCTCTTTTTTTTTTTTTTTCCATCTCCCCAATCAGCCGAAGAAGAGGCTCTACATACTCTAGACCTTAAGAGATGGCTCACCATTTATCTGGAACAGACTCTGTAAGACGGCTACTTGGGGGACTCTCCATACCTTTGTCCAACATTACAGACTCTATAAGATGGCGCAGGAAGACTCTTTTCGGCCATAAGGTCCTTGGGGCTGTTTTTTTTTTCCTCTTAATGGTTTCTCCACTCTTGTTCTTGGGTTTATCTATCAGTAGTGTCACCTGGGATGGCGGGGAAGCGGTAAGTTCTACTTACCGAGATCATCTTCTCCCTGCTGATCCCTGGTCACACGTTTGTTCCCTCCCTTTTTTTGAACAAATGTGTGCATCATATAGTTTCCTGTGTGGTGGTGTTCACTGGGGATATCAGGAGCGAAGGGCCTTTTAAATGTTTGGAGTCCTGCCCTATCTCAGGTACGGAGGAGCAGTCTATCTGTGGTGTCACCAGTGATCGGCAGGGAAAAGAAGCTCTTGGTAATAGAACTTACTGTTTTAGTTATTTCACACTTTTTGATTTAAATTAAAAACTATGGGCTTTAAAATATTTTTTCCCTATTCATTCTAATTTCTAACACATAACCACTTTTTTGTACGCACTTGCATATGCTCTTATGTTGTTAGACATGCTCATTTGTATATTTGTGGATATTGTCAAGTGAAAATAACCCTACTTACGTTTTTTCATTATTTTTTTTGTGTCGTATAGTCTTACAGACTGTTTGTATCAAGTTGTTCCAACCACTGGACCAGAAGGAAAGAATCTTCTGAAATTGGTACCAGTATCAAAACCAGCAAATAACTTGGTACCCTTGATTCAGCATACTGTTGTGTGCAATTCCGCACCATTGAAAGTTGAAACACGTGTTCGTTTTTCTCTGTCATCTCCTGTGCAAAGTACTTCGTTACCTTTACCAGCGAAAGTCCCGGTTCTGCAGCAGCCTGGCTTCGGGAACTATGTAATCACAACACAAGGAAGCCTTCCCAGCCCTCCAGAAACACCTTCTGCTCTTCAGAGTAGAACTGTCATTCTTGAGAAGTCCCAGGTGAACGGTGCATCTAATTCTCCACCAGGAAATTCACCCTTTGTAAAGATGAATCCAAAATCGCCCCCTCCAGCTGAAAAGTCCCCCTTTATGCTACCGTCGGGACATCATCTTCAGATACCTGCTAATGCCGAAGTAAAAGCTGTTCCAGCCTCTCTGTTGCCTTTTGCAATCCAGCAGAAGATTTTAGCAACAATGCCCTGTAGTGATGCCCCCCAAAACGCTCCTGTTATTTACGTGTCCCCTGTCAACACTGTAAAAACACAAGCCGCCAAGCCGTTGCCACCAATATACCCCAAAACCGAACCTTCGGCTGCTGCATTGGAAGCAATGCCCTCAACCGTGAAGGCTCATAGTAATAATCGACTACCTGATAAAACGGAGTCTCCAAAGGGACCAATGAAGTGGATTGTGAGAGAAAAAAAAGAGTCTGCAGCTTGTCTTGTTCCAGTAAAGTCTTCCAATGACACTGCCTCAAAAATCTTAAAAATGCTATCCGGGAAACAAAATGAACCACCGAATCTTGCAGATGTGTTATCAATGTGCAGTAATTCTTCCGACACAAAAGGAATCCACATAAAAGACAATGCCCTGGTTATGTACAACAACAAAATTTATCTCCTGACTAAAAAAGGATCTGGGGTTTTCAATGCGCAAACAAATACGCCCGAAACGCCAGAAAAAAAAACAACGCTGTCCGAGTCCATGAAAGATATCTCCAATAAAGTGGTTGAGGTGGTTCTCTCAAAAAATAAAGCATCCAAACAGACCAGCGCTTCCCCGATAAACCCCAATGTAGTCAGCTTGGTTCCGCTGAACGCGAAAAACGAAACAACTTTGCATCAGCAGCTGCTGACGCCGAAAAATGAGTCGGTATTTAGCGTTAAGGGTGACTTTGTTGCAAAGCAGAATAACCAGGAACCCAATGTGCCAAAAGCTCTGAGTTCTATCATTCACTGTCCTGCAAAAGCCCCACAGGAACCAACATCGGTTACGCCAGCTAAACAGGTGATAATATTGCATGTGTGTATATATGTGTCTTTTGTATCCGTATGTCTGTTTAGCTACATAAATATAGAGTGTTAAGCACTGTCCTTTATTTTAAGTATGCTCTGAAAGGTTGATTCCCGAAGTGTGCATTCAGACGGGGTAATTTAGCAATGAAAAAGTTGCTTGAGTAATCCCAAAAAACCCAAATGTAAAAATGTAGCTTACCATCAAATGAAACGGCTACATAAACCTCGCATTTTCTGTTTCTAGAAGCATAGATTTGCTTTAGCGTGGTTTCTCGCAGTCTAGCAATTTTTTTCTTTTGACAAAATTGTTAATTTTATATTGCGTATTCCTATTTCTAAACTGTAATTTACCTTAATTTCAGATGGAAACTGCCACCGCTAAGGAGATGGATAGCACTCTTTCGGGTTGTAAAACTAGCGATGAAAGTTTAAGGTTGAAGTTTGGTTTAAACAAAGAAGAAAAAGTTGTCTTAAGAAGGCTCCCTGCATCTTGTCCGGATGAGACGTCTAAAGAGACATCTAAATCCAACAACCAGTCTTGTTTTAGTTACAGAACGAGAGCTACTCTAAACAAGAGTCTTTCTTCTGAAAATAAAACTCCATCAGACACTCATTCAGAGGTTAGTACATTTTTTATTAATATTGTGAATATCACTACTAATGCAGTCTAAGCAAACTTGTACAGATCATGGTTTCTTAATGTGAAAAACATTTTATCTCTTCGTTAGGAGCTTGGGCACATGCTAGTGTTGCGCAGAGAGGCTTTTTGTTAATACTGTTCCACCTAATCTGCTAAATTTAACACTTTAATAACTAAAGGCTGGATTAAAAGCATTCCTACTATTGCCAAATGCCTGAACCCTTACTAGACATTTAAATTATTCACATAAAATATGGCCTCAGTTATGTTTTAAAGGAAATGGCACGTGGCGCAAAAGCAACCTGTGGTTGGTTGCAATAAGAAAGTGGAAAATTATTCTGATTAAATAACAAAATTACATAAATGCATTTTTTTTAACATGCCATGGAGCTCAATTATACTTTTTTCCTCTAAGCAGAATTGGTAAGCAAGTCTACAGTAGCTGATGTGAAGTCCTATAAATGATTGCTAAATTGTATGTATAAATAAGTTAACTATTTCTAAAACTGGTACTTTTTTTTTTTTGTTATAGGAAAAACTTCAAGTCAAACGAAGAATGCCTGTAGACGCTCTAAAATATGCAAAAAAGAGCAACCTAGGTAGCTCGGAATTGTTGCAAGACTCTGTTACCTTAAATAGGTCCAGAGGCTTACAGGAATCAGCCAGTTCAACGTCCCTTAAAGTCTCTGAAAATCCTGTGGAAAAAGCCTCTTCCCCCACCCGATCTAGTGTTTCCCCACCAAGCACAGTGTATTTTTCTCCATCTAGTGCTGTCAATCACTCGGTAAGCAATCAAGTGGAGGCAAGTTCTACAGCGACAGCATCAAATGACTCCACTGACAATTATTCCAGTATTCCAGTCTTTAATACTCCATCTACCAAGGTTGCTAGAACGAGTTTGTGTCCTTCTCCCGTGGATCTAGATGACACTGTAAGGGATGAGAAGATCCGCCGGCTGAAGGACCTTTTAAGAGAACGTGAGGAAGCTCTAGAAGCTATACGGAAGCAGATGACCTAGATTGCTACAAAGTGTTCTAATTTCACTGTGAATTCACCTTTCAGTACTAGCATAAGTGTTGTATTAAACAATGGACTTGATGAACACCTTGCTGTGTCTAGAGGGACTAAGTTATTTCTTTTAATGGTTTTTGCCTTCGAGTAGAAGGTAAAATGTACAAACTGTTAATTGTTGCTAAAGTTTTAATTTTCCCTTTTTTTTGTTTGGTCAGTTCAGACAGTATTTAACCAAGGAACTGAGACATTTTCAATTTGGTATGGTTTTATCCTCGTTAGAGTAATAATTTTTTCCCCTCTCGTTATAAGGGTATATAAAGGCTAAAAAAATGAATTTTATCACTACAATATTTCTGTCTCAAAGAATGCTACTGTTATATTTTGTACAACAGTTTAAATGCCTTTACAAAATGTACTGAGCTTCTCATGCCATATGTGCCCCATGTTGTATTAATGGGATTACGTTGTACTGAATGGTAAGTTAGTATTCATGAAGCATAATAATCTTATTTGTACTAAACGGTAAAAGAAAAATGAGGTTTGTAATGGAAAAATATTTGCAATTACTGATGCCAGTCAAATGTGCTGTTTCGCTCACATGAAACATTATTTCTCTGTGTAATTCAAAAATAATTAGCAGATCTGTCATTTTATTCTTTCATCTGGTGTTTGAGTCTCAAATACATTTTAAGACGCCTTTTTTGGTTTCTGTGGCGTCCTGTGCCTGCGTCATGTGAGTATAAAGCATTGCCAGAAGAATTTTGCATGCGGTAAAATTTGACATGGTAAAGTAATTCTTCAAGGAAAGGCTTGGGCATGCAGTATTGCTAGGAATGATGTTTCTAATGCTGCAGTTGTTCATTTAAATTCAGCAGAGTAAGTGGAACAGCAAACTTAAGGAGGCATTGATAAAAATCTATTCTGTATTAAAACATATGCTTAGTACATAAGAGCGTTGGTTCCTGAGTTTGCAGGAAAGGTTCGACTTCACGGCAGGCAAGTTAAACAGATTTATTCTTATGATAGGAGAAAGACAAGTATTCAGTTTTGAGTCTTCCTTTATGGAATGTAAGACCAGTTTCTTAAGAATATAGTAGGTCTTCTAGGTGAGATTATTGAAGTCCTTTGTTTCTAATTACCATTTAAAATCTCAATTTGTCGTGATGGATATGAACGTTTAGAAGGGTAGCTCCATTAAAACGTAAACTCAACATTAATTTCAACATTAACAAAATATGAGATTGGAGTGTCCCTTTAAGAAAGAGATCAATATGATT
>VKOC01016426.1:0-10663 GCA_009364415.1 Spea multiplicata
AACAATATGGTAACGTGTTATCCTCTCTTAGGGTTTGTGGATATCGATACTAGAGCCCAAAGACAGACTTGGATTTTGAATATTTTAATAACAAAAAGACAAAGATTACACAGTGCCAGAATTACAAAAAACAAGACATACAAAATAAAACGGCAAACAGTTCTTACAAACAATAGGACTTAAACACAGGCCTCTCACTCACGAGTTTCTCCAATAAGTAGGCCTGTGGGAACTCCTTACGTCCAGATGGTTCTTATGATGTTGTTCCGATCAGAGTATATCATGGAGTTCTGCCTTGAGGTCGCTGCATTGTCCCTAATTCAGACTCTTTTGCAAACAAACGCCCCTCTGGCCACATGACCGATTATATGACACCATCCCCAAGAATTGGGTCCCATCCTTGATGTGCCAATAAGTTATGGTGGGGTAAAGGTGATGGAAACCCCTCCACTTAAGATAGGAATGGAATTCCTATAACTCAGGGTCCTTATCTGTTAGGCCAGGAATCACCACAGGGGTCCTTTGGGAAGATGACACCACCAGCCAGAACAGATACTGAGGGCATGCACAAAGAAACAGATTTAAATCAACCTCAGATTAACTCATTGGATGCTCAAACAAAGAAACTAACCACCTCTGCTGGGTTACCCTTCCATGCATCCACTACATTATATGAGTTAATCATGACAGATGGGTGTACCGGGGTTCCACTGTTTCAATGCTGAGCAGATGGTACTGGGAATCTTTAGATTGCAAAGTAAGCATTTTGTGTCTTTCATCTGCTACACCAAGTTTCCATGGTTGAGAAGTGAATCTATGCAACCCAACATTGCCAATTTCTTTGTGCTTCTTCAAAAGAGCTTGGCAGACACACTTGTCTTCCTTGAAATGTCTGCCTGGGAGAGATGTTGCTGATGCAGTATAACTACCTTGTGCGTTGTTGCTTGCCATAGCATCTGACTTTTGACATTAAACGGTCTTCATCTTGTTAGAGAGTTTGGCTGTTTCTCACCCTGTCTTATTCCTCCTACATAACTGTTTCTGTTTCAGTTAATGATTGTGTTTCAACCTACATATTAATTATCATTAGCACCCGTTTGGTATAAAATCATTTGACTTTGTGCCTAGATGCTGTTTTAAAGACAAAGGCTGGTCACGACAAATATTCATTTGACTTATTTTTTTCTTCTGTTCAATCAGTTTATATTTAGTGAAATTATATAAATGAGCTAAAAACTATTTTTTAAGCATTTTTACTTTTTAACACATTCCTAAAGCTTTACAATGTACTGTATATAAATATAGTAATATATTATATATAGTGATCTATTATTAAATTTTTTTAATAATTTTAACACCACAATCCAAAGGATCCAGCTCAGTCCACTTCCCAAGGAAACAGACATTTTAAATATGTAGTGGAAGCAAATAAGTAATAGACACCCCAAAAACATGGTCTACTATATGGAGATCTTGTCGTGTAATCCTTAAGATCTATATATAAACTTCTGGTCCTTACTGCCACAGATTTTTTATATGCCAAAAATTGCCTTCCCTATAATGGTGTTCACTACTGTTTTCAGCTACAGGTATTTCAATTAAATTGGAATGTTTGCCAAGTGATTAGGTTAGTGGATACACATGACTGTTGGGGAATGATACATGAACCGTAATTAAATCTTTGTTGAGAAGCCCCCCCGAACAGTCACAACGCTTTGATAAGAGAAATGCGTTTACAACTGACAACGCTAGAGGAATTTGCTTATATATATTTAAACCACTATTAAAGGATACCGTAAGCAAAGAAAACCTATTTGAAGATACAAACGCAAATATATAATACTTGACGGTGATTGGCTTAAATGTATCTGGGGATTAGATTGTTTGTTTTTTTTCTTTAGCGGAACTAGGAAGAGAGGTTCCCCATTACACGATTATTAAAAATTCCCAGGGTAGGCTATCCAGAGCTATCCCATTGCTGGGGAAATGGCTTTGTGGAGAGGCAGGGCTAGCCTTAATTGGTTGGGGAGTAAGCACTGCCAACACTGCACTCCTGTCCAGAAAAAAAAACAGGAGTCGAAGACACAGGCTTTATCTGGAAAGTCGCCTAGGGCAAGCTGTGCCAAAAAATGAAAAGCATCTCCAAATCACAGCTTTCTGTGGCAGTAGGTAAAGCTGTATTAGGCTAAGCAAGAAGACCAAAGGTGCTACAGTCATGCACAGGACGTCTTAAACCAGTGTACAGTGCCTTGCAAAAGTATTTGGTTGCGTCACAACCAGGAATTAAAATGGATTTGTTGGGATTGTATAATTTGCCACCACCATGCTTCACTGTGGGGATGATGTTCTTGGGGTGATGAGAAGTGTTGGGTTTGCTTCATACATAGCATTTCCTTGATGGCCAAAAAGCTCAATGTTAGTCTGATCTGACCCGAGTACCTTCTTCCATTATTTTAGAGAGTCTCCAACATGTCTTTTGGTGAACAGCAAATGTGTTTGCTTTTTCCCCCCTTTTCTTTAAGCAACCGCTTTTTTCTGACCACTCTTCTGTAAAGCCCAGCTCTATGTGTATATGAGTGTACAGCTTAAAGTGGTCCTATGGCCACATACTCAATCTCCGCTGTGGAGCTCTGCAGCCCCTTCAGAGTTATCTATGGTCTCTTTGTTGCCTTTTTGATTAATACCTTCCTTACCTGGTCAATGAGTTTCGGTGGGCGGCCCTCTCTTGGCAGGTTTGCTGTGCTGCCATATTCTTTCTATTTCTTAATAATGTATTTAATGGTGTTCCATGGGATGTCCAAGTTTTGAATATTTTTTTTTTTCTTTTCATAACCGAACCCTGATCAGTACTTCTCCACAACTTTGTCCCTGACCTGTTTGGAGAGCTTACTGGTCTTTATGGTGTCACTTGCTTGGTGGTGTCCATTCCTCAGTGGTGAGATCACGTGACCCTTAGATTACACACCGGAGGAATTTTAACTAATTATGTCACTTCCGAAGGTAATGAGTTACACCAGATCATATTTAGGGGGTTCATAGCAAAGGATAACATATGATTGCACCACTTTTCTGCTTTTTAGCCTTAAAAAAAAAAAATAGTAATTTGCTTAATTTCTCCAATTTGGACTATTGTGTCCATGAAATCCAGATAAAAATCCATTTTAATTCCAGGTTGTAATGCACCAAAATAAGAAAAATCCCAAGGGGGTCAATATATTTGCAAGTCACTGCATCCACAGCTTGGACATACACATGAAATGTACATTCATTACACCTCTTCTGCCGAAGATAGTAATTGTTCCCAGTATAAAGACTTATTTTAGAAATATACTGTCCTAGCAATAACTAGGATTTGACTGTAGCAGTTGACCTGCTAAATGACATTCTTTAACAAATAATTACATAATGCATTTAATTATTTGCAGGATGAAACCGTTGAATGTGGCAACAAAACTTAAAAAAAGAAAAAAAAAAAGTGGACAGATTTAAGGAAAAAAATTATAAAAAACAAACTCTGAGCAAATTAGTTCCACAGTTAGTAATGTCCCAAAGGAGATGCAGTGTAGTCATACCTATCACCAGAGATGTATTGAACCTCAGTGTGAGCTCACAAACGTAGCTGTCACTTTAGTATATTTAATAAAGCATGATAAACATTACATTGACACTAAAATCAGTATTTCTTAATTGAATTTGCTTTTAATGATCAGTTCACTCAGTAGAAAAGAATGACTGTTCTGTAAATGAGAACTAATGTACCTAACGTTCCAAGAAGCAGGACTCACAAAACCAAACTTAGTATTCCAATGGCTTTTATTGTTATTCGAGTAAAAGATGGAGTCCTGTAGAAAGCCAGTGATTTCAACAATTTCCCTGCTGCACCTTGGGGACCAGACTAGAGTCGGGAAAAGTTTTGGTGCCTGTCCGACAGGTGATATGGCACGTATGGGGCGGAGTTCGACAACTTCACAGCCTGTTGATCACAGTGTGGGTGAAAGCCCTTGTTCAAAGACACCAAATATGTATTACAACTATCATCTGGTAAACGGGTGGGGGAAAAAAAACAGGATTGGAGTGTTTGAATCTATGTACATGTAGCACAAAGCATAGGCAAGACAGATATACAACAAATTACTAAAACCCAGAACTCCATGTCACAAGAAGCAAGGTGTCCTCTCCAGTCACAAAGAGGGTAGGAGAACAGACAGCCCTGAGATAGCACTGAATATAGGAGCTCTTTGAGACCCACAGAAAGCGGGTCAGGCGTGCTGTGGCCCTTTGCCAAAGCACTGTTAGAATTAACCATCCACCAGAAGAAGAAAAAATGGAGAGTTTGCGTAGATGTAATGATGTTGCCTAATTCATTTAACCCCAGCTTGCTGTGATGGGCTCCCTCAGCCCCTTGTACGCTTCTGCCACTACACTTTAAAGTGCAGCAAATTAAGCAAGTTTCAGTCTCTACCCAGACTGTTAGGAGAAACAGCATTGTGTGGCCACGGGGAAAGGCAAAACAATGCAGTGGCTGGGGAGAGGCTGGTAAAGGCCAGGACTCATTACAAGCCACTGTTTAGGGTAGGAATGCCCCAACTACCCACAAAATCCAAGTTCTCAGCTAGAGTGTGGTAGAGGGCAGCTTCTTGACTCGCCGCTGTGCAAGGATAGAGGATTTGATGGGCTGCAGCTGTGGGGTTGGCATGGAGCTGTTTAAGGCAGAGTATGTGGCAGCCATAGCACCCTGGAAAAACAAATGTAGAGAAGAAGTATTATAGTTTAAAACTGTGTTTTTATGGGAGAAATCATCAAACTCTCTTAACCCCTATGTCCAAGGGCTTTTTTTATGCTGTAGGACCAGAGCAATGTTTGTGTTTTTTACAAAAT
Organism: Spea multiplicata; assembly: GCA_009364415.1. Lineage (NCBI taxonomy): Eukaryota > Metazoa > Chordata > Amphibia > Anura > Pelobatidae > Spea > Spea multiplicata. The sequence continues at coordinate 4,879 of VKOC01016426.1, forward strand.
GCTAAAAAAATATATTCATTAACTTGCCTGTTTTAAAAGCCAAGCCACACTATATTCTTATATAATTTTCATTTATGTTTTGTCTTCAATTTTTTTAGGATTTTAATTTTTTACATATATGTACACCTACCTTTCTATTAGTGTTTTCTGTCTGACTCAGCTCACAATCACAAGGAGATGACAAGGAGAGAGGCAGAGAACAGAGACAAAGGCAGTGCATGCGATTGTCATGAAATGGCAGGGGATCTGCTGTAGAGTGACTTCTTGCCATGTGGGACTGTTTTTTGTTTACCAATGAAATTCCAGGTACATCATTGGTCCTCTGGTATGTCATTGGTGGCAAAGGGGTTGAAGGCCAAGTTATACCATTATCTAGCAAAAAAACTATCCCTGAAGTTTTCTTATTTCAGATTATCCACAGTGAGCCCAGCATCCAAAAACACACAAATACACATTAAACACTTTGCCTACTTCCTTAAAATCTAAAAAGACCTCATCAGAGTCAGGGTGATGCTTTACAATCATAAAAAAATGTGTTCTAAACCTAATCGGTAGCCAAGAATGACATACTTTAACTAGCTGTACATCCTGCCGGTTGAGCTGGCTCTGAGGTAATGAATCTCTCCTTGTAATCCATTCATGCTGCAGAACCTGGCGCGCAGTTAGTCGGCGATGGGGATCCACGTGAAGCATGCGAGACACTAAGTCCTGTACGGGAAGCAAGAGTGTTTCACAGTGAGGACACATGAACCACTCTATTGTCTTTCAGACATACCTACATTATATATGTTGTTTAGTCACCTACCTTTGCAGAGTCTGAAACCGTGTTCCAGTTACCCCCTCTCAGAGTAAACTTCCCTCCTCCAATACGAGCTAGAATCTCCTCAGGAGTGTCTTCAGGACCATTAGCAAAGGGAGTATATCTAAAAGTAGAATGGGGAAGGATGAAGCAGTTTTTATTTTTTGGGGGGGGGGGAATAGTACTTCAGACTTTTGCTTAACCTTGGCTTTAGCTTCAGATACTAGAATTATTATACAATTCGAGATTATTGTAAAAACAAATTCTGTCAGGTAGAAATGGCAGGTTTGCTCCGAACAGAAGAATAATCTGTAAATCTGCTAGAAAGTGTTACACTTATTTCACAGACATACCAATGTAAACATAATATCATACTTCTTTCCATCCATACAATACTCTTGGCATATTGTACATAATAATAATAATATAATAATAATATCACTCACCCAGCCAGCATGGTATACAGAAGAATGCCTAGGCTCCAAATGTCACAGCCCTCATCATATCCTTGTCTCTTCAACACCTACAGCAGCAATATTCAGCAAATTTAGTATACTTTACATGAGCAGATTAGTCAAAGCTTCTCATTTAAAGGCCCCTGGAGATCATTGTCCACCCCATCACAATTTTAGACATTCATTCCACTAACACTCAGTCCCTCCTCTCATTCAGCCACTACCTCTGGGGCCACAAAGTTAGCTGTATAACATGGTGTCATCAGTAATCCATTCTCGGCTCGTAGCTGCTTAGCAAATCCAAAGTCACATATCCTTATAGACTCTGGGTTACCAGACTCATCAACATAGAGGATGTTACTGGGCTTCAGGTCTCTGTGAACTACCTGGAATGACAAGAAAAGCCAAAAAGGGGGGCAAATTACATTTATTTATACAGCACCAGTAGATTCTGTAGTACTGTTACTATTGGGGACTGTGTAATATTTAACAAAGACAATAACAGGTAGGGAATTCTTGAGAACAGGATACACAAACACACACACCCAAGTCTAGATGGATGGCGTTGTGTTTGAATAGTACATAGTCTTACCCCTTGGGAGTGCAAATATTCTACAGTCTTGCAGATGGTAAAAAGCACAGCACTGGCCTCCCTCTCAGAGAAGAACTTCTGCCGCAGGATCCTGTCCAGCAGCTCGCCCCCTCTCATGAGCTCTGTCACTAGGTGGACACTGCCCCCTTCTTCATACACCTGTCATTATTTCAAATAAATAAAAACTAATGTTAAGAGTTGCTCTTCTTTGCAGGCTTGCACGTGGTTTAAAAGCATCTCTTAGGTACAACAAATATATTTTCTGTATCAAGCGAAGTGGATGACACAGTCTACCGAGGAGATTTTATGTTTTGAAACATTTTGTTGACAGCATACCAAGAGGTTGTGCCTAATCTAGTGTCAACTACAATCACGATGAAAATTTCTAGAGAATCTCTATACACAAGGCCTTGACAATGAATATATTGGCTGGGTCTCATATATATATATATACTGGGTCTCATGTCCATACATTTGTTTGTTATAAATAAGGGGGAAACTAGACACCCACATCTTTCAGCGTGATAATGTTAGGATGCTGTCCGTATCTCCTCAAGATTTCAATCTCCTCCGATGGATCTCTTTTGGTCTTGTCTATGACCTGAAGAATTTGTTAAGGTAACAAACAATAAAAAAATAAGTTAGGTAAGATATATCTCTAGTGAACCAGCACATTCAGCAAAACGTGGGCTAGGATATATAGAATTAGCTAGGATAAGTAATGATAGCGGGGAAGAGACACATGATTAAATGTTTGAGTGAGAAACTTCAATAACAAAAAAGATTAGATAAGCCAGATGGCACCTACTACATAAACCTAAAACTTTATGGCAAGTAACAAAGAAAGGGTAAGACACAAGATAGAAGAATAAAATATAATACATGACAGACTGACTGGTAGGTAAAAGCTGCCCAATATGCATCTCCAAACACTGTTTTAAGTTGGGCTTCCAGTAGATCTAATTTTCAGTTTCCCCCTCCAATTTTAGACCCAACACACTAAATAAAACTGAATAAATTGCATGGAATAGGTGGAAAGCTGGGCCCATGCATATAAATTTCATCTCACAATTGCTCACCTTTACAGCATACTCCATGTTGGTCCCTTTGTGAACACAGCGCTTGCAGACAGAATAAGAGCCCACACCGATTGTCTCTAGCACTGTGTACACGTCGTTAAATGAAACACTCTTAGAGCAGACCTTTGAAATAAAAAAAAAAAGTGTGACACTAATGTTAAAGGGACAGTAAAACATATAGAAGCATACCACCACCACCACTCTGCAGTCAAACTTTTGAGACAGTTTGGCAGCATCAACCCACTCCTGTACACACAAAGCTCTGTTACTCTCCCCAGAACGCTTGCCTGAGCCAGAGATGGCTGGCAGTGACTATTCTGTGCATTCACACCGGTAAGCAGGTGATGTGATCAGCCAAATGCATCTTCTGCAAGCCAACAGGGAAGCAGTGCATACGCAAAGAAGGACACTGATGATGCGGAGTGAGAAAAATCAGCCTTGAGCAACACAAAACCTCTTACAAGAGAACTGAAAAACGTTCTTGGTAAATAGTGTTCCTGTTCTCAGAGGTCAATTGAAGCAAACTACGAACAAGCATAAAAATGTGAGGGGAAAAATAGAAAGACAATGCAAACGTTAAAAAGGCCACATTACCTTTGGTACAGACAGCGTTGCGGGAGTTTGTGCAAGTCGTCTATCTTCCTGTGTTAGTGCAGGGGCCACAAAACTGAATCCACGGAACAGCTGGTGAGCTCCTGCACTGGGGGGTATCCCAGGAGAATCTGAGGGCAGAAAGTCAGGACTGACTGATACTTCTGATATAATATCTGGTATAATATCACCTGTGACACTAGTCAATCCTATAAAGAGTCCTCATAGGTCTTTTCAAACACCAACCTCTTGGTGTCCGTGATGTGAACTCTGTGTCAAAGTAATAAGTGTCATCTGGCTGTGCTACGGCCGGCTTGAAAGGTGGGTTAATCTCTCTGCGGTAGAGTTTCTGCAAAGAACATGGAGAATGTAAAAAGAGGAGCTGAAGACTTTTAAAGCTACTCTTTTCATATTGTGTCCTAAAGCCTACATTCGAGTAACCCTGGCATTAAACCAAAAACCATGGATTCAAGTAGTTTTGGGGTTGCTGTAAATCTCCGCCATATTGTAGTACGTGAATCTTGCAGTGATTAGTACAGATGCATAAAGCATATCAATTGTTACACATATCTTGAAAACTATTGCTGAACAGATTTGAAAGCAACGTGCAAAGCTAACGGAAAGAACCCAAAGAACTCACATTCCAATCAATCGTGGAGAAAAAGGGGTGGCGTTTAATTTCCTCTGCACCGTCTACGCCTGACGCTGATAAAAAAACAAAACACCCCAGCACAAAATAAGTCAATCAAGTTCAGATAGATACATGGCTTATTAAACATCATTTACAGGGTCGCTCACCTAAGCGATTACTAGGATTCCGCTTAAAGAGGGCACGTAACAAACCCTGTGCCTCACTGCTGAGAAACTGAGGCATTCCAAGTTTGGCTCTGAAAAAGGGAAAATACACATCAGTAGGCAGAGGGGAAACCGTTGGAACGCTTTGCAGGTCTGCCATAGTTATAACTGAATAGCGGTGTGTGACCTACTTCAATATTAGAGTCATGGTTTCCTTGCGGTCTTTTCCTTGGAATGGCAGGGAGCCAGTAAGCATCTCAAACTGTGAAACACAAGACAAAGATGTGACCAGGAATACCAAGCCATTTTTTTAAGGGTTAAGTCTGAATCAATGGGGTCAAAGTCACAACACCAGCAACAGACTATACTGGATGTAATCTGTTGACGGTAGACTCAATGTATTCTTCATTAAATTGACTTTGAAGAATTGAAATGAGACTTCTTTATTCCATGACTCCAAAGCGTATTACAAAGCGACCAGTCCCTAGGAACGTCCAATACAAGAAGTTAATTGTATTGACTCTGTAGGCTAAAGTTAACCATTGCCAAATTAGTAATTTAGACAACCCATTACTCAGCCAGATTAAATTGTCTTTTATTCTAATCAACATGATGGCAGTAGATACCAGGCTTAGCAGTAGTGCATGGTTATACCTGGAAGTCGAAATGGTCTCATCTAACACCCTTTGTATTGACAAGGCGACACCAATCTACACTAAGGGCTGACCTGTGATACAGCGAGATCGCTCCTGGTGTTGTTTTACTTGGTTAAAATATTTAAACTCAAAGCAAAAGTGTCTTCTTCCAAAGTCCCTCACCACCCTCGGGTCTTCCAAAAGTGAATTACCATGAGCACACCATAAGACCACCAATCTGCACTGTGTGTGTGGCCTTGCCGGTTCACAACCTCTGGAGCCATGTATTCCACTGTCCCACAGAACGAATAGGCCTTTTTCTCATGGTCAATCGCCTCCTTACTAAGCCCAAAATCTGACAAAAGAAACATGGGTGACTAGGTAGCTATAGGGGAAATGCTTCTATATACGAGAAAACTAGAAAACACAATACTTGCTGAAGAGATGAGGGCCAATTCCAGAGAGTATGTTGGAAGGCTTGAGCCGGCTGTGCATTAATATATAATTACATTTGTTGCCGGATATAAACCTCTCCCTGCGTTAAAGGGACTTTAATGCATAAGATAGCTACGTGGTCCCCTTTACATTTTTGTGTTGGTCTTGCAAATGCACGGGGGGAATTTGCATTTTCTGCTCCCTCTGCCATTTTGCTTGCTGGAGATGCAATATACACAGACATACCCCGCTAATACAAGTTGGGGAAATACACAAAATATATTCATAAAAAGCTGAAAGCACTGCCGCCAAAAACGCCTTAAAAGCAGGGTAAAAGCTGCAGACATGATGGACCATAGAAAAGGAACAGGGTCAAATCAGTTGAGATCTTAAATATATATATA